>VZSF01006578.1:127121-215194 GCA_013398295.1 Chionis minor
TCAGCCTTTTGCCACAGCTGTGAGGAGAATACAAGTTAACCTCACATTGCTCTGTCCTGTGCTTGAAGATAATGGATCTGACTACAGGGCTGCCTCCTTTCTTCACCTAGCTAGTACTTTCCTCTGCAAGGATTCCCATTAAACCCTCAGGGGGCTTTTCAGCAATTAGCACAGTAGGAATGGTAGTAATCAGCCCACAACCGGGTCATGCAACAGGCTATTTGCCTACAGGAATACGGTGCGACTGCAATCATTAATGGAAAGCTTTGGAAAGGCTTGAAAGCTTTCCAAATCTGAAGCTTTCCAAGTCCCTCACAAGGCTGTGATTGTACGCAGCTCCTGGCTAGGAATCCCTACAAAGCTGCATAGCACCTGAGCTGGCCTGCTAAAGCATCAGGAGAAGCAAACACGAAACACATTAACCTCCACTGTACTAGCTGCAAACAATTATCAAGAGACTCTCATTGCCTTTAAGAGACCTCATGTAAACTCAAGTTTCCCCCTGTCTGTTTTCATCTATATCAGCGTTAAAGAAATGGGCCTGTGGCATGCATTTTATCCTCAGTCTTCATTTGCAAACATCAGATTCCGAACAGAACCTTATTGTGAGTTGGGATTTATTTTTTTTCCCCCTCCTTAGCAGCATCCTAAACCAAGCCCCAGGGGAATCCTTGGAAGTGCTTTTTTAGCACAGATATACCTACACTGAAAATATTGATCCAAAAGTTTCCAATACTAGAATAGCAAGAAACTAGCTGTCTTTTATCTACAAATGCAATGTTTTGGAAAATAGGAAAGCTACTTTTTAACTGATTTGAAAGGGAATATAAGTCATATTTGTTGCAAAGGAAGGAGAAAAAGGTTGTATTTCCCAAAGTCAGGCTTATTGATTAGACTTCTAAGTACGTTATAAAGCTAAAAGCTGTATTCGCCAGCCGCCATGCATTTGCTGACTCTGCAGGTCATTTCAGACAGCACAGCTTATATCTTTACCATAGAAGGGCCCATTTTCAAGGTCACTAGAACTATTTCTGTTGAACTTTAATACTGCATCTGCACGTGCTAAATCCTGGATATTATACTATCGACTTATAGAAGAATGACTTTTTCAGCTTGACTACATCGCGTTCACTGAAATTTATATGCTCTGCTTCAGTGCCCTTATTGGAGCTATTCAGCAAGAAGAAAGTTCTGGGTGAGTTTTGGAAGCATCTACTTATACAATCAAGCACAACTTCTCTCACACACATTCCAGCTCTTTTTCTGTGCCAAGTAAGGAATTACCAGAGCAGACCGGTTTCACGAGGTTGCTCCCAGACTTGACTCCCCACTGCCCTTAAGAACACACAGGGGGATAGCTTTTTGCCAGACAGCACAAAGAGCATTACTCTTACCTGAAGAATTCACGTTGCCTGCTCCACCATGTTCTGCCTTTGAAGAGGACTGGAGCAGATCCACAGGGAACCATAACCAGTCCCTGAATATCCCCACGCCTACAGCACTCACAGGATAAGCTCACAGAAATAAAGAACCACCTAATCAGAACCTTTCCACGACACAAACCAGGCAACTGCCTGCCACTAAATCCAGCTTAAACCAAAGCACCTCCTTGTGTCAGAGTCCTGAGGGCACCTGTAGGCTGTGATTGTCCTGAGAGGCCTCAGCTGAGACCTGCATGCACACACCCCTGCCCACCATCCAGGGCTTCATTTAAACCCAATCCCAGCAGTCAGGTGGCCTGAGAGATGTTATAGGTTGTCTGTCTCCTGCCTGGACCATCTCTACCCCACCCAGGGCCATTGACAGACCTTGTTACAGCAACCAGTTCTGCCCTCCATATCTGTACCCCCCTGACTAATTTGGAGAAAAAAAAAAAAATACAAGGCTTGTATTCTAACCATTAAAACTCAATCTTTTTAATCAGCTAATGTGAAGTGTCACTATCAGTGCCACTGCTCTATGTGAGCGCTTAGAGACTGATCAAATCAATTCTTTCTCTTTGGTGAGCTACACAGAGTGACTTTTTGAGACCTTTTACTTTAATAATTCTGCTTAGACCTTCAGAAGAGGGGCTGTCATGGGCTTCAGAAATAGAAACATATGTTCCTCCCTGGAGGAGGTGAGGAAAGATTAAAAACCTTGCTACAAGGAAAACTTTCAACAAAATTACGCACAGGTTTTCTTCTATTATCTGCTCCATTCCTGTGGGCTGGTATAACCTCCCCTGGGCAGGTACAATCAGGATTTTTCTTTTCAGCTCCATAGTGTAAATGATGGGGCAGAAATGGGTTGTATGTTGACTTAGAAACATTAAATTTTTTCCAGTCACATGATCTGCACATCACCATACAGCCCTCACCTCTTTCCCTGTCCCCTAACTCAAGATTGCGTCTGCATCTGCCCCGTACAGACATTTCCCAGGGTCTAAGATGTTTTGTACCACTGGCTGATATACAATACACAGTCAAATGGCCAGCAATTTGGCTATTTTGCCTGAAGTCAAGTTGGTTACAAAGATTGCTCTGCTTCAGAAAATTCTTGACACACCAATTTACTATCTCATTATGTTCTTACTCTCTTTAGAGATAATACAGTCACATTAAATGCTCATTAATGTTAAAATTAAAAAAAAAAATTAAACCCACATCCTACATCTCTCTCCGTTTCTTAAATAGCTCATGCCCTAAACTGTTTAAATTTTATCTCATGTACTTGTCAACTAATCATCTTTGGTTGAGTAGTGAGGAGAACTGAACAATGTTTCTGATAAAGCTTATTAAACCGATGGGCTTTCCCCTGGGAGATAAATCACAGAAATGCCTACTTTATGAAAAATACCTTTATTTTGAGAGTGAGAGCAGGATGGAAGGGGAGCAGGAAAATAAAATTGTAGCACTGGGAAATAATTAGTGATCACACATGTGCCCAGTTTTCCAAGAGAACTGAGACTAAAAAGAATCACAGGAGTCACAAATTTTTTTTCTGTGCAACTTTCATGTGGAGGCTGGTCACTTTATTAATTCCTAGCAGATCATACATACATGTGCATTTTTGTTACCAAGAGATGCACAACTACCATCATAACCCTGGGCAGAAACTACAGGAGGTTGATTTGTGTTTGGAAGGGAGATCTTCCATTTGAGGAAAACTCTGCGTACATACACTTGTGTAACCTGTCTTGTTCATGCACAAGTAACTCCTTGTCCCTTTCTTCAGCTGTGCTGCCCAACAACACACTGACTTGGCCATTACCTCCAACATGTACAGGCTTGTGGGCTATTACATGCCATCATTGGTTTTTCCACATTGTATAAAGGCATGATTTGGCCAGCTACTTCATCCACAGATATATTATGCCTGGCTCCTCAGAGGCCAGCCCACTACACCAGGCATCTAAGGAAAGCCAGTGTGGTCCACAGCTTCACCTCCATCTTCAAGTCAGAGCTGTGGTTGGTGTCATAGACTGGTGGGCAGATTCACAGCAGTTTGGCTGACAGCTACCTTCAGCATACAGGTAGACCCTGCAGACAGTAAAGCAGAGACCTACTAGTTCTTCAAACAATACAACTCATAGGGAAAAAAAAAAAAAAAAAAAAAAAAAAAAAAAAAAAAAAAAAAAAAAAAAGACTGAGGGATCTTGATATCCCATTACCTACAAGCATCCTTCTCCCTGGACCCAAAATATGCCTAGCTGATATACAGATTTATCTTTCTGTGAAAATCAAGGTGTGGTTTATCATTTCAGCAATGTTGTCCACAGTCTTAATTGCCTTTAGTTGTGCCTTGCGGCAAAAATCTTTCTGCCAGTCATCTGTGACTGAAGAAAAGACAGTCATGACAATCTGCATGGTCACACAACTTCTTTTTGTAGGCTGTAGGATATCTGGTGACTTCTGTCTTCAGACCTGAGCTTACTGAATGAGTACATCATCCTCAAAATCCTCTTATAATTGTGAGGGAAAAGAACTGGGAAAAAAATGTAAAGGCATCAGTATCTTTGAGCAAGTGGAAACAACAGAAAGCAAATTACCAAGAACTTCTTGCAAGAACTTCTTGTTCTTGTCTTTTTCAACTTCTTCATCTTATTTCCAATGTAGTGATCAAACTTTCCTAGTACAGACTATTTCAAATATTATTGTAGTGGAGGTCCTCCTTTATGTAAATTGCATCGTGAGCCTTAAAAGCCTTGATTCAGCAGAGCACAAACAAGTTTTTAACTTTTGTACACAGAAAGTGAAAATTAATCCTATCTTTAGGATACTTTGGAAATAGAGGGTCAGGGAGGAGCGGTAAAGAAAAACCATTTGCTTAGTTCCTAGTTTCTTTGAGAAGCATTGGGTTAATACCTTAAAAAAATGTATTATATAGAAAAACACAACCTTCAGTTTTTACATAGAACAACATCAGGATATTTTATGAACTCTAACAGCCTTGAAATAGTACATTGTCTTCCCAGACATTAATTTCTTGCCTACCAAATGACTGCCTACATAATGAATTGCACACACAATGGGTTTTTTGTGAGGTCTAAATCTGTGTAAGTATAACTGTCTTTCCAAACTGCTCTCAAACACAAAAAAACCCTTCAGTATGCAGTATTGAGTGGTTTAGTGTGCAAAAGTCTTAATTCTGGAGGGAAACAGCTTAAATCCCCCATCGTCTAATCAGACAGCAAGCTCACAAGGACAGGGTGCTGGAGTTCAGCTCTGCTGGCATTTGCTCATGAAAGGCTGGGGAGGAGGAAGAGAGAAGGAAGAGGAAATGATGAAAAAAGGCCCCTCTAGGCTAAATAGTAGAAGCATCTGCTGAAGTAACAGCAGCTTTTATTTGTACAACAATTGGTGCCCAAGTTTAACACTCCAGAGCTGGTAGTTAATCAGGCTGTACTTAGCAGTACATTATTTCACAGCAGCAGCAGCAGAAGTTACAAGCAGAGGAAACAGGTACTCAAGGGCCAAATTCTTCTGGAAGCACCACATCAGATGATCTTTAGCCAGGTGCAGGGTAGCAGGAAGAGAGACAGTAGCCCTGTCACCAAGAACAGGCACACAGATACTTTCACTCGAGCTGCAGTTCTGGCTCGTGATACAGAGGAAAGCTCATGGACAGATCTTTTTACACGCAGAGCATCTGCTTTGAGTCTTTTCAGACATAGATCATTTTATATTAGGCCGCGGATACAAATAAACCAAACAGGGAGATTAGAAAGCAAGTTATCTCTTTGGCACAGATTTTCATTGGTGTGAGGCCCTGAAGACCAGCAAAGAGCTGCCACAATAGTTTGCCGACAGCTCTTCTTCTGCAGTATATTGTCCTGGCTCAATAGTACAAGGTCAGACTGAATGCCTTTTTGCTGCCTTTCTGCTTCTCCTAGGGACCAATTGCTTAGAAAAATATCCTTTTACTTGACAGGTTTGTAACACAAACAAAAAAATCCATCCTGGTTGTGGTTATTGGACTGATTGCTTAGGAATCAAACAGCAGAAGACTAATAGCATCATAGTCCCTGAGCCACCAACCACACCAAAGTACACTTAAATGCATGTGAATTATAGCTGACTGGGGATAGCCTGAAACAATTAAAAAAAAAAAAATCATTCATTTAAACCTAATACACACACCTCGTTGTACAATTAGCATTCAATTCCTCCCCCTTCCAGAAAGCAAGCCAGGATAATTAACTGCAACAACTTCTCACACGCATCCCTGTATGCAAAACCTCAAGTCATTCTGCAGAACACCATCTACAGTGAGCGTGATGGAAAAGGGGACAGTTGCTTAGAGATTTTAAACCTGTTGACAAATTACAGCTATCTTTGTACATTCTCAGGATGAGCACTTTAAGGTTGACACTTTTATGTATACAGTAAAAGGGGATGCTACTTGTGAGGTACTGACACACCAAGCCTAAGAACATCACTTTACGTTAAAGTAGTCCCTATAGACATAGCAGTCCCCTTTTAGAATACACCTGGAAAGAAAAGAGAACACATGTTTTTAGTTTAAAATCAAGCTATCAGATATAGAAGTTTCACAAAGAGGCCTCCCCTAATGCTCTGGTCTCTTGTGCTCAAGCGGAGGATCCAGCCCACATCATCATCTGCCCCATGCAAGTCCTCTCCTGAGTGAGCAGCCATGCCTTCAACATGCTTGGCTGTCAGCACATCTAGGCATCAGGGCTTCACAAAATATCAGAAGTTAATTGTGTTCAAATACAGTGAATTTTCTGAGATCTGCAGAACAAACCCTGTGCTCTAATCCCACAAGTGTGCATAAATTAAACTTTTAATTTATATGTGCTTTACTTATACACCATCAAGCAAAACATCAATTTGACCATTATTATAAATACCCTATATATATTAAAGCATTATGATTAGCAGACTGCCAGAGAAGGCCAGGTGGGGTACCTCCAGCAGCAGCCCACCTTTCCTGTGGGTCCGGCTCACTGTATCCTATCTTGCCCCCTCAAAAAAATACCTGTACATCAAGATTTAGGTGGTGTTACTGAAGAAGGCTGTCCTTGCTGGAGTTGCAGCGCCTGACCTGTAGAACTGAGCTCCTGAAGGACACCTACCCAAGGCAACCATTTGGGGTGAGATTTGAGTGTGTGACAGGGCATCCTGCGCCCACCAGTGTGACACAACCCTGACAGTGCCGTGCGGCATCTGTGTAGGGTTAACTCCGTTGTTCTCCCACCCTGCTCCTGCAACTGCAGTGAGGTCTAGAGCCATAAGGGATACTTGCCCGCATCTGTAGCCCTAGTTGGCCCTGGGCCCTTTCAGGCTCAATATAGCAGATCAAGCAAAGCCTGCAGGCAGGTGCAATGGCAGCAGCATGGCAGCGGCAGTCCATGAAGAACCAGGAAGCAGCAGAGGCAAGAGCCAGGGTGTAGGAGGAGGGACTTGGGGCACACCACACCACCACGCCATACCACACCACCACGCCATACCACACCAGGGGGTTTGCTGGCAAAGAGACAATTGGGACCCCATGATGAAGGTTATCTGCCTAATCCATGATCCCACGGGTGTTTTTTGTGAGGAAACCTGCCTTCACTTTTAAATAACACTGGATTTATGACAAAATAGATTTTTTTAAAGGAGGCTTCTACCATGTCTTCTATCTCCTAAAGCAGAGCCATCAGTCTGTTATTTCCTAACCGTATTTTCCAGGATACACAATGAAGTTTATTAAAGTAAGATGAATGTTCACCTCTTTACATACACTTAAAATTGTCACTTTGACAGAGCTTCTGCTGTTGGCATCCAATGTCAATAACAGAATTGGACATCAATACAAAAGTATTGTCTTAGCAAGTGCATTTCAGCTTTGCATCTCTTCTTGTTTTCTTATATTAATGACAAACATGCTGCAGATGCTGTTTTGGAGATAAATACTCAAACACTGTTGTTAATTTCCTCGTGAAAGCAAGGATATAAGTGCTTTATGACTATGATGTATTTTTTATTAGATAAATAGAACTGCCTATATGAAATTTGCTGATCTACATTTTTGTTTAATGTCACCATAACACTAGCATTCTAAAAAGATTTACAAGCTGTTTACAGAAGGCATAGTACAAGCCCATAACACAATCTAGCATTTAGCTTGGTCAAATTTAGAAGAATCTAATCCATGCAATCCAGTTATATTGAACTGAAAACAAAAACTGAATGCAAAGCACTGAATATAAATCTATATGAAAGATTTTAACAGATGTACTTATATTTACTTTATTCAAATTGGTCCTCAAAGAGGGCAGTAATGATGGTGTTATAAGCACCTCAATTGATATTATTGGTTTACTTGCATTAAATATATTTAGAGGTTTACATTGGCTTTATATTGATCTCTGGCCTTTAAGAAAAACAGAAAATGCAAGAAAACAAAGGCACTAGGCAGTGACAGTATACAGCTGTATATTATCTCTTTCCGGTATGAGAAGAAAAAAAGAACTCTAGAAAGTTGGCCAAAATACATGTCTATCACAACTGCTCTGCTAACATGCTTTCAATTATGTGCTCTCAAAGGAATCAGAAGGTCCTAATTACAAGAATGAAAGATAAACCTGAGCAAAATCTCAACAAGGGCGACAGCTCAGCCTGTGTTTCTGAGAGATGCTGACGCTCGCACTCAGGGGGAACAGCAGATGGTCAGCATAGCTCACTGCTGGGCCTTCAGTGAACACCATTTGTTTTCCTGGTATTTTTCTGGGCTTCAGAAAATTTAACAGGTCTTGGATTGGTCTTCTCGGTTTACACAGGAATCCCCACGTGAATTCCCTATCTCAGGCTCTCAACTATGCTGCATTTGGAAATAACGTGGGGGCCTCTCCTACCCAGTTTTGGGTGGGGTTATGGTGAAGTAAGCCTTCATGGTGAATCTTTTTTTAAATGAATAGAGTTCAGAGGATCCCAGGCAGCAAAAATAGAGAGGAGAGACTTTACAGTAAGGATGTGTTTTCATCATTTAGACTATACCAAGCACAGATAAGACACCTCAAAATCTGTCCTGTTTTCTACAGCACCATCATTCCCAGGCTGCACTGGTACATGCAGCACAAATGCTGGGGTCAGGGAGTTCACAGTGGAAATTGCCAAAAGTGAACTGGCAGTCACTCCAAGAGCCAAGTTGCTGGTACAATGGTCACCCACAAAATGAATAGGTTTGAAACTTACTCCCCACCACAATCGTATCCAACTAAAAAAGATACTCAGCACAGTCATGAGGGCTGAAAGGAGTGTTCGCTGGCATCTTGTATTCTCACTCCCAATAAGGAGTAGCTATCAGCATCCCCAAATTAACCTGTCCTGAATCAATGATCATCAGCTTCAGTTATCCAGTTCCCCTGTTCTGCATTAGAGGACTGTCTGTCTTACAGAGAGAGTTTATACTTATTTGTAAGCAACCCATGTCCCTGTTAGAATTTCTAGTTCTTTCCACTGTTTTCCCCCCTCCTCCCACTTTTTTTATTTTAGATCTGCAGATGTTTTCAGAGACAGGGAAAATTTTATTCCATTCTTCCTCTAGATGACCTTCCACAATTCTAGCTTATCAGATGGTGTGCACACTTACATACAAAAAGAAAGAATGCAAATGTGGATCTTGTTTTTAATACTGATTAAATGCATTAGAATATTTCTGTAACTTTTATGCTGTATCTTGCATAATTTTAAAACAACTTTAAGCCGTACCTGACTGCTTCTACAAGCTACCAGCATAATGCACCCAGGTTATCATCTTCACTTACCAGCTACTGACACTTACTGGGGTTGCTAGTGGTAGGAAAGGACAATGGGGACATTAACTCCTCAAACAAAACTTCCCATAAATCAAAATCTATTCTTTTTCATATAATAAAAACAAGTTTAATTAAAGCTCAGGAAATAGAATGGAGGAAAGATTCTGTAAGTTAACAGGAGACCCCAGACTGACGAAGTAGAATTCAACCTTAAAGGTGAAACTGATATTTCTTGAATCAAGATGGAAAATCCACAAAATTTGACCATGATTTTATAGTGTCAGGTCCTGTCAATCATTCACAAATCCAACATAAGCAAAGAAACACAATATCAGAACAAATACTAAAATTAAAGAGGAGTTGAGATTTACTAACACCTTTTGAAACTTCTTTGTCATGTTTTTCATTAGGCGCTGACCTTTGGGAAGAGATGTTGAGCAACAACAACAAATACCTCAGTCCAAGGATAGCAGTGGTGGCAATGGTGTGGCCTAATGTACAGTCCCTTACTAACAATAATTTGCTTCTGAAACAGGGTTCTCTATACCCACCCAAAGACAGGCCTCCCTCTTGCCTCAGCTAACCCAAAAACCTCTCTAGACTCTAGGCTCTGATTGCAATTACCTATGATGATTAATATTACTTTAATTTTGTCAGCCTGTCACAAAAGGGAAGCTCAGCCTAGCTCGCTGTAGGAGCAGCAGGGCAGAAAATCATCAGTTCCCACATGCCCATGGCTCCTGCAGAAAGAGTAGAGGAGCCAGAGGGCGGGAAGGAACAGCCCTCCAGGCAGGAGGAGGGAAAGCAGAGGCGACTGCAGGGAGGTAGGAAGTGGGGAAAATGATGAAACATAGCTCTGACATACCCAAAGCACAGCTGGTAATATTAAGATTTTATAGTAAGTAACAAAAAGTATGCTCTCCTTGCTATCTTCCCATATCAGAGCATGCTAAACCATGCTATGATTCTGTTTCTACATTGCTTGGACATAACAGCAAAGCCTCATACTCACTTGTTCCCTTTTTGTCTCCACTTTTCCATTGTCCAGTTATTTAAGATAGGGAATAGTACAACTTCGCTGCTGCTAAGCCACTTTCATCCCCACTGGCAGAAAGAACAAGATTTGGTTCTTATTAATTAATAAACATTATAATAAATTATAAAACACTCTGAATTATTAATTATCCAGATACAAATATTCCATACGCAAAAACTATTTGACAGCAGTAAAGACTTGCTTACACAAAAAGGAATTATAAATGAATCTGGAATAATTACTTCCAGACCACACAGACCTCAGACATCCATTCTGGAACAAAATCGAGAAGTCCATGCATGGACTTGCCTAGGAGTCCAGTCTGAAGTCTGAATTCCATCCCTCCCTTCCTCTGAATTAGCTTTATAGCACAGACAAGGCTATACAGTTAAACTGCAACTCAAAGAGGGCAGGAACAAGTGGCAAAAATGCTCCTTAAGGAATTACCACAGACTTTTTTTTTTTTTTTGTGTTTAGACTAGCATTATTCTAACTATGCATAACTCTCATAATAAGCATTTAATCAACTAATCCAATCACCCAGCACTTTTTCTGTCCCCTTTCCGGAAGGCTGGGTTCCTATTTGCTCATATCTAACAAGCAACTTCGTACACTCCATTAGATTTTGTGTCTCTGGAGCACGGTTCAAATTCCACACACTTTATTCAGTCACCTTCAAAGCACTTATATGATGGTTCATCACACCTAAAGCTTAGTACAAAGTCTGCTGCAGGAAATCATCAAGACTCTTTGGCTCACAAATTTCTGCAAGTCTCGTCCTCAATAGAACTGGTATTTGCTCTGGGACCATGTCATTTGCTCCCCGGCAAAATGCTTCTTCCAAGTACCAACACTACAAATCTGAACTCTAAAAGCGTCAACTGAGAAGAGGTCATTTTGATCCACGACAGGATCCATGACAGGGACTCTGCTGTGTGCACTCATTACTCAGATGGGGTATACAGATGGAAGCAGCAGTAGCAATCTTTCTTATTTTGAGAAAATAAATGTAGGGGGGAAAAAAAAAAACAAAACTAAAGAAGTGCAATTGCTACCCATAAATATAAAGGGAGACAACGCCCAAGAAAAGAAATTACATGTTTAAATTCAAGTTGAAGGTGAAACAAGAACAAGTAGACATAAAACTAGCCACAAATAAATTTGGGGTGAAAGTTAGAAGGTGGCTTTTTTAGCCAGTATAGCAGCTAACCTCCTGGAGAGAGTAGAGGGCACACAGGACTTAATCTCTTTTTGATTATATGGCAGTACAATTAGAGGAGCAGGAGTTTCGTTCAAGAGTTCAAAAGATCTTTTCTAATCTTCCATTCCTATGATGCAAATGAAGGATTTTTTCATCCTCTAGACAATTCTAACTCCCCTTTCCGTATTTGTTGATCATCTCAGGATGTAATAACATATTTTGAACCAAGAGATTGTTATATAGAAAAGCGCCACTTTTTTTTAAAGGTGGGCAAAGAGAGGCAAGGACAATACGTGACGTGGCCAAGGACGGGCAGGTGGACTTCAAGGGAACAGGCACTTGGACAGAAGTAGGTCAGGTTTAACCAGGGGAATGAGCAGACCATTAACCAGGTTAATGACTGGCAGCACTTTATGCAGTGGCATTTTGCTTGAAGAGTGTTTGTGTACCTTCTTGGTCACTTCTAGACTTGTCAGAAGAGATTGAAGGGAGTATTGAAATGGACTTAAGGCCCACTTAGAGCTTAATGTTTTTTTCATAAGAGAGCGCTCTGCCCTGTACTTTTTCTATAACATCACATAAACCGCTCCTTCCCTGCCTTCCTTGCTCCCCCTCCCAAGACTGCTTCTTCAAACCCAAAATCTTAGCATTCCACTCTGTGCTTTCAGACAGAAAAATATTATTTGTAACTGCTTGTGAACACATGGTTTTGTTGTGGGTGGAATGTATTCAGCTCATCATTCTTGGAGAATTGCTGAAAAATAAAGGTACCTGTAAAAAAAATATTGCATGTTTTTTTCCACAGTTAGCAGCTGTTAGTAGCTGACGAACTAAGGGTTTGTTTGCAACATTATGAAATAGAAACATGACCATAGATGTGAATACGGAGTGATGTTATCATTTTAATTTCACCATGTTTTGCTCCGTGTCTCACAGGCTTTGGCATGAAACTGCAGGGTATTTATGACACTACACAACTTCTGTTTTCTATGTACATAAGGCTTCTGAGGAAAAATAAGCTGAAAAAGTCCTGTTCGGTTTTTCTAACATAGATCCAGGGAAAATAACTAATAGGTGCCACCACTGCATTTAAAAAGGATAAAAGAAGAAAAGGCAAAAAGAGACATTAACTTTTTCTGATTCCCTGCCTGAAAACAAGAGTCACAGAAATATAAAACATTTAGCTTCTGATGTCACTGAAATGATGTGCTCTTATCCAATAGACCTGTCAAAATGAATTTCTAACATGCTGAATCACAAAAAAGCTATGTTGAAATGATCTGACTTACACTCATAGAAGTCAAGAAGTTCCAAGCTGAGGCTGGAATTTGTCTGGTTGTGCTGAGAGGGCAGTAGGCACGTCATGCTACATTCCCCCTGTTGGCAGACTTCTTCAGTATGTGGCTGTAAGTCTGATCTGGACCAAAACCACCTTGTGTCAGTGGAATTAAGTCAGTAAACTTCACCTGCATGCAGCTAGGCAATTTAACAGACCCAGATCTTGACCCAGTATCAGTACTTTTCAGAAGCAAGTTTTTGTGGTTAAACTGATGAACAAGAGCAGGGATTAATAACGGAGATACTGAAGTGCCTAAAATTAGTGTTCACAGACAAGAACTACGGTATGTTGCTGCAGTCAACACAGCTGCAGCTTAATAAAATAACACTAATGAAGCCTAGACCAATGTGAAGGTAGAGATTTTGTAACCTTAGAAGAATCTTTTAGAAAAGACCTGGGAAAGAATGAAGAGAAAGAGAGCCCTCAGATAAAGCTCAGTTAGAGAATTCCCTTCACTAGCTAGCTGGGACATTCAGCAGCTCTGCCTGTTCTACCAAATCACAATTATTTGACTTTCTTTCTCCACCATACACACTAAGAAACCTTGTCTTTAAAGCTGATTCATTCCAAATAGTTTTTCTAGTGGTTGCTTGCTGCAGGACTGTTGGCAGGCCTGCGCTAGGACAGCACCAGCTCACGGTCGCAGTCCATTAAGGTCCTCCCTTCGGAAGAGTGTCTTTCTGCTGAGGCGGCAGATCTCTGCTTTGCTCTATGCATGAACAAACCCAGCCTGCAGCGGAGTGATGGCAGACCGATTTAAATCACAGTATGTCATGTGCCCATTAAGTCCTCGTGCAGCCACCTTATTATATGTAAAAAAGCACCAAACTACACAGCAGAATGGAAGCAGAGGCAGAGCACGTTTCTCATCTTTTCAAAGACCTATGCGTGGTTTGCAGGCTTCTGCCTCTGACGCTTCACAGGCACCTGTGGAACAAAGAGGACTCCAGCTTTCCAAGGATACTTTGTAAGTTGTGACTGCTACACTTTGTGAAAAAGTTCCAGTGAAATAAATCTCCTATCTTATGTCAATGATCCTCCAATTTATTGTCCTGGAGTTAAATTCAATTTAGCTCTGGGTACCTGCCTGATCTTTTGCAAATGGCAGCATGCCTCTTCATATTAATTTAACGATATCTGGTTTTAAAAAACATTCATGTCAGGAAGCCGTGACGCATAAGCAAGAGAAATTTGAGCATAGCAGATAGTCTGGACTTTAAAAGACTCAAACCAATGACAACTTTGAACACAAATATAGAGAAGTGTTCCTGACTAGCATTAGAATCAAATAGTCTTTAATTTTAACTGAAGTCCTTGAATATTAATGTTCATGGGTTGAAGTGGTGAGTCTGAGACAGTCACCATCTCTCTTCAGGCTGCTTATATTGGATTCATTAGTAATTTATCATTGATGTAGAGGCAGAATTCAATTCCATCTGTGAGCTCCAGAGCACATAAGACTTGGCGTACCTGGTGAATTGCAGACGAGCAGGAACTGGAGTTACCATAAGAGAGGTTAAAGGCTTCTGGAAGCTGCAACAATTTTATGGTATTATGCAATTTAGATAATAATTACAGCCTTCAGAGGTAGAGTTTGAATAACTCCTCAAAGGACGCAGGTGTATAAACTTGGAAATATGGTAGATTTTTTAATCTCAAATATCAAATTAGAAGGTTGTTTTAGGGATTTCTAACCACTTCAGACATAATTCTTTTTGAATTTTTGAGCTTCAATTTGGTATTATTCAATTCATATTTCTTCCTAAATGTGAAACACAATCTTAAGTGCAAGCGTTGGGCCAGGCTGAGCTACCTGAACAATGTCAAATGGTACTGAGAGCCAGGGAAACCAGCAAGGCAATCAGAAGAGAAAGACAACACTTGACATGAGTAGCAGCGGAGCGGTCTGGCCCATTATAGGCAGGTTAAATCTTAAGGATTTGACTGCTTTGCTTACATACACGCAGTTTCAGTAATGCAAAGACTATCCATTCACCTTTGTCCTTTACACAGGAGAAATCAGGGGAAACAGTTGTTTGTGACAAATAGCTTTTCTAGCAGGCTGCCCCTGTAAGATTGTAGAAGATGGTGAGGTACTACCCTGTCTAGAATTAAGTAGCAATAGTGGCTCCTCCTAAATAATAGCAGACCCTGTCTTTAAGGCTTCTTATCTGATCCATTCTATTATTAAATGTTTTGATGCCCAGAGATTTCCATCAGGAAATCATTTGAGGAGGGTAATAGGAAGGGGTAGAGATAAATTAATCGGACATATCATTGTAAAGCCACTTTCTAAATAGAAAATCCCTCCATCAGTACAGCTTTCTCACCATTATATTACAGTATTAAACAATTAAATACAATGGCTGGGTTTTGCACACAAGCACAAGCAGAGGGACAGACACCACACGCAATGTAACAGGCAAACGGAAACACAAAATATTAACTCAAACTTGTGATCCACAGTTAAATTTGTGTGCAATAAAATGGAAATGTCATGTGTGATCATGGTTTCTCTGTGTGTGTACACACATTGATTTTTGAACTTTGCAAAGCCCTTCTTAGTTTGCCCTTTAAACTAGGAACTAAACCTCCAGTTGTATAAAGGTCACTGAAGTGTAAAGATACTTACCACTCTAGACCTTGACCCTATGCAAAAATAAGGAGTGAAAAGCCAAATTCAACTGAATTATTTATAAAAAGTATTTAATATAATATTTTTCTCTTTGGAAACTACTATTACATGATCAGCCACAGAATAAATACTTTATGCATAACTTCATGAAATCAATATAAAAGTGACAACACAACCTACTTTACACATAATGGAACAAGGAAACAAAAAAGTGGCAGTGAAGGAATCGCAAAGTTACCAGAGCAGTGGGACCAGAAAGCCCATGCTATCCTATCCACAACTCCTGTCTCTCTTCCTCCCGCCACCCACACCGAACCTTTATTCATACATTACTCTTCAAAATATCCTCACAAGGAAATCAGATATGAAGCAAGATATAGATAAGAGCTTCATGTTTAAGGGCCTGTTCCAAGAGAAAAGTTCAAGGCAAGGCACCATACCTACTACCAGTGCATTTCATGTGGAGAGAAAAGATTGCTTCAAACAGAAAAGAGGGACCAGCATGGAAGCTGGGGAGAAAATTGAGGTTAATACTACAGGTGTGAATAATACAATTGATAGAAAAGCACAGAGCCATAAGGGACCTTAGAAGTAAAGACAAATAAAGCTTAAGTGCAACAGTTATCTTCTACCTCCACTCTGAATGGCCAAGGAGGAAAATAATTTCAGCAGGTGCAATTTTGAACGCAATGGAAGTGAGCAGCAATGAGTAGGATGTTGTCACTGACAGGGCAGATGAGATTTTATTTGTCTTATATCGAATCAGACCCTTAAATCTTTTTTTTTTCCCCATTCAGAGAAGCATGTTGAGTCAAAGGCGTTCTTCAGTCTAGCACTAATTTATCTGAGTTGTAACTCAGTTATGTTTCTAGTGATTGGCCACTCAAACTATTTCTGTGAGATGCAAGGAGAGTAATCATTTTAAATATAAATGAGATACAAAAGCTAATGTAACACTTGCAAGTGATCAAAAGCTGAAAAGGAAAAAATAAAAAATGAACGGGAAAGCTCAAGCCCATCTGGGTATTATCTAAAATTAGAACAAGTGATTATACAAGCAGCCAGGGAGTAAATAAATCCCACCAGTCCCCAAAAGAAAAACAAAGCAGTAATGGAGCTATAGGAGGTGTGACAGACAAAGAAAAACAGTCAAGTAATAATGGATCTTCAGACTGTGTAAAAAAAAAAAAAAGTTCTACCTTCATTTTTCTTTTTTAAAAGAAAGAAATGTGGATTTTTAAAAACAGAAGAATCATCATACTTCCTGCGATTTGTTGTGTTCTAGTGTCCTCCAATGGATACTTTTGAAAGTACTTTCTTTATAATAGCGTATTGGAATTACAGCTGTGCCTCACTTAATGGTTTTTGTACGGCATTTATTGCAAGATACTTGGAAGGGGAACAATATAAGATCTTACAGACTTTTATTCTCTTTTCCTATACATAAACAGACATTGCCACTATCAAATTATCTCATCTTCAAAAAGGAAGGAAGTGTGACCTTCTGTCAGGTTGTAGCGGTGACACCTGAGGGCTCACTGAGTTAGATACTGACCTTAGCTATTCATACACCTTGTGAACCCACAAAAGGAACAAAAACAACAGGATAATGAGAGTGTAGGTAGCCCTCAGGAGCCATGTATAAGACAAAGATCCAGCAGTCTCTGGAGATGCACGACACAGCTGACAGTGAGTTTCTGGAGTCACAGCTTCTCCCCCTTCCTTCCAGCTGGTAAATTTGAATAAAACACCACTGAAAAAATATTCAATACTTTCATGTCTAAGTGAGAAAACACTGAAGTCAGCACTCATTTACATTGATTTAGTTGATCGCATACTGCTGTCACATGGAGAAGTAGCAAAAATGGGGATGGTTTAATTTCTTTTTCAAAGATCTAGGTATAAAACTAGCTCTTGTAATTTATTATCTGGAAGAACGATAGTCTAAGCAGCTTTTCTGGGTACAGGGTTTTGCTTTAGTCATTTAAGGCTTCTTTACATGGCAACATTAATGCACAGTAAGTTGGTATAGCAAACTTCTGTCTCTGGGCCAGTTAACAGCTCCCACTAGGATCCCTGAGCCTCACTGTTGTCAGTGTCTTCTCCCAGCTGCAGCTGTCTTAGTCTTGGCTGCCCCATTCTCTAATCCAGTCCCTGCATCAGCCCTCTCCTCCTGCGACACTCACTTCTTTCAAATACTTCCAAGCAACATCTTTCTTAGGATAAGAGTAAAAGCCATGGATACAGGGAATGAAATAAACCTGAGTTAGTCACTCCTTGCATAGAAAATAATGATGCCTTTGTGCAAGGTGAATTATCCTGCTTCCAAAGAAAATGAAGGTACCTGGGCACACCCAATATGTATTATGAATATAGAAGCATAGAATCATAGAACAGTTTGGCTTGGCAGGGACCTTTAAAGGTCATCTAGTCCAACCCCCCTGCCATGGGCAGGGACATCTTCCACTAAATTCGGTTGTCCAAAGCCCCAACCAACCTGACCTTGAAGACTTCCAGGAATGGGGCACCCATAATTTCTCTGGGCAACCTGTTCAAGTGTCTCAACATCCTCATTGAAAAGAATTTCTACCCCTTGTCCTGTCACTACAGACCCTGGTGAAAACTCTGTATCTCTCTTACAAGCCCCCTTTAAGTACTGAAAGGCTGCAATAAGGTCTCCCAGGAGCCTTCTCTTCTCCAGGCTGGACAGCCCCAACTCTCTCAGCCTGTCCTCATAGCAGAGGTGTTTCAGCCCTCTGGTCATTTTTGTGACCCTCCTCTGGAGTTGCTCTAACAGGTCTGTGTCTTCCTTGTAGTGGGGCCCCAGACCTGAACACAGTACTCCAGGTGGGGTCTCATGAGAGTAAAGTAGAGGGGAAGAATCACATCCCTCATCCTGCTGGCCACAATTCTTTTGATACAGCCCAGGATATGATTGGCTTTCTGAGCCACAAACACACATTGCTGGCTCATACCCAGTTTTTCATCTACCGGGAACCCCAAGCCATTCTCCACAGGGCTGCTCTCAGTCCATTCACTCCCCAGTCTCTATTGATACTGGCGATTGCCCCAGCCCAGGTGTGGGACCTTGTACTTGGCTTTGTTGAACTTCATGAGGTTCACGTTGGCCCATTTATCAAGCCTGTCAAGGTCCCTCTGGATGGCATCCCTTTGCATACCAAAACGTGCAAAAGACCAGTTAGCACAGAGTAGGTGGCACACTCTAAATTCAAGTCCTGGTTTATTTCATGCCAGTCTACCCATCAGAGACAGCCTTCAAAATACAAATTCAGTCAAAGAAATCATATGTCACCATCCCACTGGCTCTTGTTTCCAGGGATTCATGGTCCTCCCAGCTGAAAATAATCCCTAGTTCCCTTCAGACAACATCCTTACGTGCATCTCCATGCAGGTCCTAAGCCAGGAGAAAACTGAGAAAAAGCTTAAGAACTCAGGACTGTTACATGCTATTGGCAGCAAACATGTGATTGATTATCTCTGCCAGACTTAAAGATTTAAGGGCTTTAAGATAAGTATACTTACACCCTAAGATCCTGTGACCTCATACACCTCTCAGCTTCTTCCTACAATACCTAAATTCTTGGATTTTTCTCTCTCACCTCATCTCTCCAGAAATTTTCCTGAAATATTACAAGACAGAACATCTCTAGTGTAGATTACAACTTAGAAGTACAATCAGTGCCCAGCAATCTAATAGATCTCTAATAGCTTAACAGAGGAGGGCCACGAAGATGTTCAGAGGGTTAGAGCACGTCTCCTATGAAGACAGGCTGAGAGAGTTGGGGTTGTTCTCTGGAGAAGAGAAGACTTCAGGGAGATCTTACAGCAGCTTTCCAGTATCTTAAAAGCACCTATAAGGAAGCTGGAGAGGGACTTTTTACAAGGGCATGTAGTGATAGGACAAGGGGTAATGGCTTCAAACTGGAAGAGGGTAGATTTAGATTGGATATTAGCAAGAAATGTTTCACTCTGAGGGTGGTGAGGCACTGGACCAGGTTGCCAAGGGAAGTTGTGGAGGCCCCATCCCTGGAAGTGTTCAAGGCCAGGTTGGATGGGGCTTTGAGCAACCAGGTTTAGTGGGAGGTGTCTGTGCCCATGGCAGGGGGGTTGGACTAGACGATCTTTAAGGTCTCTTCGAACCTAAAGCATTCTACAGTTCTATGATTAAACTACAGCTTTCATTAGTCAAAATGCAGATAATCAAGAGTCAACTGAATACACAGTTATTTTGAAGAGAATAATCCATTTAAGGTTGAAGACCACAGCACCCCACTTAACTCAGCGCCTTGAACAACTGTTGCAGTTTCATCACTATTATCTGGATTTAAAATACTAAATGATAAAAAATTCCATGTATCCCAGTGACTAATCCATTCAGTCACCATCTTACATGCCTTCTCCATAAATTTCATGTTGCTATTATACATAAAAAGGAAGACTTACTAGGTTTCTTTACTGTAAATTTAGTAACTGCAGATCTTTTCACTACTGTTCGGTGTGCTTTGAAGATCTGTTTCTCACAAAGCTATATAACATCCTTTAATTCTTTCAAGTACAAAGTTTAGTAATATACTTCAAAGTCCCCTTATACACAGAGATGTCTGACACATTCTCAAATTCCTGAAACAGAGATCTATACTCTTGTATCTAGCTCCTTCAAAAGAGAGTGTCCAACAGTTTCACATTCCATTAAAAACTAGGGGAGGGGTTGCATGTTATAACATCTGCTACTCTTACAGAAAAAAAATTTCTAGTTTCAGAATTCTTTAAGCAGTTCTTTAAAGCAGTTTGAATTCCCTCCTGTATTTCATGTCAATCTTTTTTTTTTCCCCCTCATCAAATCCAATCTCTGAACTTCGTGTTTGTTTGTTTCTTTATGATCCGCAAGTAAACAGAAAGGAAGTCAGACATGAACACTATAACAAGCTTTAGACATTTTTGGAGGTGTTGCCTAAAGAACCTACATCTCAAATGCAATGATTTCTCACCCTCCCCAGCAGGATTTAGGATTTTAATAAGCCCATAGTCACATAAAAACTTTTACAGACGTGCAAGAGAGCGAAATCCATTAGCAAAGAAACAAATTCTGTTTAGGATCAGATCTTCAGAGAAGAATCTGAAAGGTGGAAATCCTGATTCTTGGGCACAGAGCCAGATATTAAGATTAATGTGAGCCAGTAGGTTCCGACTGGAAAAGCGTCTGCCCCAGTTCCCTCACTTGCGTTTACAGGTCTCTTCTTAGAGGCAGCAACCAACTGGCCCCCCAGCATCTAACATTGTATCCTTGAAATTCCATTTCAAAAACCATTCTGCACAGAGGTTAGAAGGAAATCTCCAACTACCCTGCCCAGGACTATTTTCAGTTTACTAGATGGTGTTGAGAAGGGATTTATGCTGAGAACCTTTTTTCCTTTTCCCTTTTTGCAAAGGTGCAGAAACGTAAGAGCTGGTCAGCACAGCCATAGGAGAGCATCACTCGGGGTGCAGGGTTTGTGACATGTACTACTGCTCAACCCCAGCAAGGCTTCGCGCCTTCAGACCACTGGGAAGGGGATCATACATGAGCTTAGCAACTCATCCTACCAAGTCAAACAACTGAAAACCATTCCAGTTTCATCAATTTCTCTTATAAATTGCCAAGCGGCTTTAGAGGCAGCCTTTGCAAGAAACGTTGGGCCCCGTGCAAGGTGAACAGGAGGCACCAGGAGTGATCATTGGACCTGGTGAAGGAAACAGTATCAGATCACAGGACTTTTTGACTGACAGAAATGCTAATCTAGGCCCCCTCCTGCTGAATAGCCTGTGGGTCTCAATTAAAGGGGAGAAAGGAAGGTGAGAAATGGCAGCGCCAGAGAAAAGAGACAACTAAAATCAATACACTGTGACCTGTGACAGTGCAGTAAGTACTCCAGTGTCCAAAGGCAGTCTTGCCTCTATTTAAATCATAAGCAGGGATGTAGGCAGCTTTACTGAAAAAAATATTCAAAAAAGCCTGCCTAGTGATGCTCTCTTTGAATGAATGGGTTTAGGTTTTTCATATTTAAAGGAAGCAACTGTTCTAGATCAATGGTTCCCAACTGGGACTAAATTTCTACACACAACCTCAGCTGACAAAAACCAACAAAACAACGC
The DNA here is from genome assembly GCA_013398295.1 of Chionis minor. Lineage (NCBI taxonomy): Eukaryota > Metazoa > Chordata > Aves > Charadriiformes > Chionidae > Chionis > Chionis minor. Next base: position 148,730 of record VZSF01006578.1, read on the forward strand.
TTGAAAATTTTCAACATACAATGATCTCAGCTAAGCTCTACCTCTGTCTATATTTATCTAAAAGCACACACATACATGCAAAAAATATTTTTATTTACTATTAACTATTAACTGGAGAAGAGGAACAAACGTAGAGACTTCGCTCCAAACTTTCCAAAATTCTCTGTGGCTCCATAAAAATATGCAAGAGTTAGTCTGAAATGTATTATTTCTATGTGCCAGGCAGGTAGAGTTTTTTGCAAATCCAGAAAATTACCACCTTGAAAAAAACTGTCAAAAATATTCTGCACTATTCCAACTTTACTCCCACTCAGTGGCAAAAGGGTGTCACTGAAGCTGAAAAGAGCAAAATTAAGCTAAATGTTACACTTTTTTGAACTGTCTGATGTAAAGTCTTGTCAGTGGCAAGAAAGCTGTGTCTTTCAAGATTTAAAAAAAAAAAAAAATAACACCAAACCAAACCTCCAGAGACCACTCCTGCTCACAGCATGTTTTTCTGTATAGCTTCAGATTATTCTACATAATAGAATCATTCCCAGATGAGCTATCTCTATCTTTTTCTTTCCTATTACCACTAGACTTGCAAGTACATTAAGAATGGCTTGGCATAAACTGATTGCTTTAAAATTCATTCCGTGACTCTGCACTGGCACTAACTGATTGCTCTAGGCCTTGAAAGAATGCCAGATTTACAGGCTGTCTTCAGTAACTGCCCATTTTACCTACATCAGTTTAAACAGATGTGTAGGATAAGTAGTTTAAATATGCCCAATGTCACAAACACGACTCATCTTTGTAAAAATCTCTTTCTGCTGTTTAAAAGATTATGTATGAAGAGTCTGGGATGTGCAAGTAGTGCATTAAGATTACAAAAGAGATGTCCCTTAAGAAGCTTTACAAATGACTCGTATAGAGATACAAAGTGCTTTGGAAGGAAAGTTATCTTCTCTTTTAGTTATCAGGAAGGATGCAAATCTAGACTTAAAAGTTTGCGTGCTATAATCACGTAAGGTGATGCAAACAAGGAGCTGCATTGTGCTCCGATGGTGTGAAGAGAGACAGCCAAAGGACTCCACATCCATTGGACTAGCCATAAATAAACATTGCTCAACACACATGCTGTTCCATAGCTAACTTGCATTATGTCAAGTTTTTAGAAAAATTAAGTATATCGTACCCTTGAAACTGTGCAATGATAAGTTTTCTTTATCCGGAAACCATTCTTAAATCAGCTCACGTAGTGTACTTAAGAAAAAAAAGAAAAGAAAGATAGAGTACTTGGGTTTGCAGGATAAGTACATGTAAAGTCTTGATAAGCAAACCTCAGTGTTTCAATCAAGATTAGTTGCATTGATGAGCAGAAACATTGGTTAAGAATAAAATTCTCATCAACAGCAAAAGTATAAAAGCATAGCATAATATTTCTATCTCTTCATTTGTTCAATGTGATATCAGTAAAGGCAAGTATAAAAATTCCATCGCACAACTTACTCTAAAGCGTATTCAGGAGGGAATTGGAAGTGCTGCAGTGAGCTGGGTCAGAACAAACTGCTGAGGATTTAGAACAAAGATACAGTTTACAACCTGAGTCCTCATGTGGCTCGAGTTACAAAATTATCCCTGTGATAAATCGCCAGTGCTACAGAGCACACAATATTAGAGAGGGGATTTATGGTCCACTTGTTATAAAAGTTGTAGACGCGGAAATACTAAAAATTATTTTCTATTGGAAATCTGAAGGAGCAAAATATAACACAGACATTCCATATATTAAAGGAGAGCATTACAGTCATTTTGAGTCAGTGAGGTGAAGCTCACATGCAATCATCTAGCTCCCTGGATTTGGTCTGCCAAACAGTGAGCAACAAAACTGCACAAGATATCGTTGCTCTGTAAAAGTCTGTTCATCTGTCATATTTGGCAAGTATTTGTCGTGTGATATCTGTTTGTTCCTGAGAAGAAAAAAAAAAAAAAAGCTGCTTATGATATAAGCAGAAGCCACCTGCCCTAATAAGAGTCAGGCTCTTTTCGTTTCCCCAGAACTCTGCTTTTCAGTGTTGGGGGTGATGTGCCGCAGGCAGGAACTGGGAGCTGCTGTACAGCTGCAGCTCTGGGCCTGTCTGTGGTCACCTACTCCACGGGGAACATGCTTGGTTTGCTTTCGATTTTATATAATCAGCATACAAACTGTTTTCTGGGTAGACACAGCAAATTTCACACCATGGATAGTCTTCAAGATCATGATTCTGCAAGATGCTGAGCATTTCCCTCCCAGTGCAGTAATGTACGTGTGTCATTTCAGGAATGAAAGGACTACCACTAACATACGTACCATTAGTGTGTGGAGAGACACCTGGAATGGCATCTTTACCTTACGTGCCTGTGAAGCACTTGGCGTATTATAAGTAGTTGGTGAGAGCAACAATCGATGCACGCAAGAATTTTTCATGCCTCTAATTATATCCAGCACATTCAACATCTTGCAGGACTAAACCCTCAGAGGCAGCATACAGAAAAGACAGGAGAGGGGGAGATTTTGACAGAGTATCAAAGGGATACAAAGCTGGATTTCTGGAAACTGGAATCACACGAAGACTAAAGCTGACTGAACAAGGGCTTACTGGAAACATTTGAAGAGCACAGTCATAATATCCATAATACAGCATTGTTAACTCCTAATTTTGGCATGTCTCTCAGCCTACACAATGTTTTTCTTGAAAACTCATATTCTGAGAAGAGACATGCAGACAAGGTTTTGAAAAAAAAAAAATCCTAGCCAAAGACAACTCCTCACAAAGCAGGTGCTTGAGGGTGGCTGGAAGGAGGCAAGGAAACTTTGAAAACTTTCCCATTTCTTGAGCTCTCTGCTGGATCTGTGAAGGTTTTCTCATTTCTCTGCTAGACCGAACCGAAGTGCTACAGTGGCTTCCATCCTGCAAATCGTTCTGGTGCAGTTCCAGCTGACCTTTGTGCTAGACTGCTTGGAGGATTGCAACCTTAAACGGCATTTCAAAGGGGCAGCTGAAACTTAACCACATGCTAGAAATGTGCAAATACCTTCACTCAACTCAAAGAAAGTCTGAAGTAATTGAAGTGAAAACGTACAGGTTTAATGCAAATCCATTCGGCAATTAGTAAAGAAAATGACTGTGTTATTAATGTCCGAAAAATCCTCTGCGTTACTTTTCATAATGTTTTCTAAGTACATATTAATCCTAGAAGGAGACAGAGGACAGTACCTTGAAAGGTGGCTCTCCTAAGGCATTTCATCAAAGCAGGATTTAAATCTGGGAGCAAAGTGAGATCTCATTCCCAGACAAAGAGAAAAATTGCAGACTGAGAAGTTATTTTAAAACCTTTTCTCTCCACAATGATCCTTATGTATTGTATTAGCACTCCACATGCTACAACTACTTTAATAGGCATTTCAACCTGCAGGGAAGTTAAAGAATACTGCAGCTAGTGAATATTATTATTCCTACTTCTCATCAGTGATTATAAATATTCTAATCATGCATTATCTCATCTAGCCTAGGAGATATCAGGGTAGCTCTTCAAACAGATTTCTGGTGCTTTACAGAATGAGAAGAATAAAGCTCTCCAAATCTGTAATTGTACACTTTATGCAGGTCTGTTAGGGAATGCACAGTTAAAACATCTGTATAAATTTCTGAATTTTTCCTCTCTGTTCTCAGGTAGGTGAATTTGAGGATTAGGGCATCAGAAAAACACCTGTGTTTAAAAGGTCTTGAACATTCCCTCCCCGAGGATCTGGAGGCCGCTGACGACCCCTGGAAAGAATCAGATCAGTTGTTAAGGATCTATGTTAGACATTTAAATTTCAAAAAGTTTTTGTCATTCCAAAGAACTACTCCTGCTGTTTCATGTAGTTACATGAATAAACACAGCTCCCTTCAAAATCCTCTAATATTGCCTCCCCCCACCTCAAATTTAAACAGGAATTATCAGGGGAGGAGAGGGAGCAGCACAACTCAACTACAGAGCCAAAATAACTTTTTCGCCAAAAGAGGCCAGCAAGTTCACAGACATTCCAGCTTTGCAACAACATCTGCCCAGTGCATTGGCTTGCCACAGAAGCAGAAAGTGTTCACAGAGTCTGCAGTCCCCTGTATTTCTTTCCTTTGGGGAGGGAGAGGGTGTTTCTAATTACCTTTACCTTTGAAATAGCGATCGTAAGACCTCTTGCTTTGCAGAGGGATGTCCTAGTCCAGGGGTGGAGAGACAGAGGACGCAGATATGTTGCTAGGTGAAACGGAAAAGGGGGCAAGTCCTAATGATACTTACTTATAGCTCTTTAGTTTCTACAACCAACAGTCTGAAGAATAACAGAAAGGCTGAATAGGAAATTGAGTGAAAAAAAATAGATGTTACCCTTGAGGATTGATTGTATAAATTTACAATCATCCAGGTTTTCAAGACTGCAAAGAACGTAACACCTGATTTTTAGAATGTGAATAAGAAGGGCAAAAGAAAAAAACCGAAAAAGTCAAGATCTATTTATCTGTTTGATGAAAAAAAGAGGTATGATCCTTTTTATTTACTTTTTTTCCCCCTGCTGTATTTCCAAGCTCAAATACAGCCCTTTGCTCTACAAGGTAACAACCACAAGCACACACCTAGAAAGCAGCACCGTGGCAGCACAGCACCTGCGGGTAGGAATTCTCACCGAAATCCTCTCAAAGTCACAGAAACTGCTGGAGTCCAAGATTAGTAGCAGGCGCAGTGCAGTGGCAGGTGTACCAGGCTCTCTGGCTGGACTGCAGCCCCTCTTCACCACCATTTGACTCCCAAAGAATGGAGGCTCTGGGGGAAAACTCCAGATTTGGCACAATAAGAATGGAAAGCCTTGCATTCATGCTCTTCTCTGAGGATCACAAAAAGCCTTACAAACATTAATTAAAAAAAAAAAAAAAAGAAAAAGCGCCTCTGCAAATCCTTCCAGAAACAGAAGGATAGCTTTTAACAGCCATGAGTTCAGTGGCTGTTGCAAACAACAGCAATTCTATACAGCACGCAGAAAAACAAGGCGTAAGTCAAGTGTAAAGAAGTGAAAGGTATTAAATGACCCTGTAGTAGGGATTTCAGTAGAGATTTTAACTGCTTGAGATGGATTGTGCCTGGAACAGAAGTATTAACACCCTTATTCTTCCTAAAATTGCAATACCATCTTTACTGACCCCAGGAGATCAGTGCCTTTCTCTATAAACCCCGTCCACAGGTCATTAGCACACTCCTATTTATCACAAAGCTGTTTCGTTAATGACTTGCTCGGAAGGGTCGGCACAACTCTGCTGTTTGAAAGATCCCTCAAGAATTATCATATTTGAAGACCTTCAGCATGGAACTGAAGATTAATTCTTTAACCTGAGAGTCATTATGGGCTGCTTAAATGACTGAAGTAAAGAGAGAAGGGTTTTATGAAGTTTGTACATTTATACAGGATAGCTATATCGGGAAAGCCTTCTTTCTTTTAATTAGATTGAACTGCCAAGAAGCAGAGGCAAAAGGCACTTCCCTGGCCAAAATCTCCACACTCCTATTCCGCATGCGATTCCACCAATGCAAATTCCTACCCAGTGAAGTGGAGCCCTCTGTTTGCTCAGCTGCACACTTGAATCACTTCAGGTTTCTGTAAGGGGACCCTCCAGCCTAAACTAAGGTTTCTAACATCCCAGATCTATAAAATTAGGGCTACCTTGCATTTCTTGGACAGAATATGTTACTTTGTCTATTGCTGAATCTTAACACAAAAACTGTGTATTTTAATCAAAAGAATGTGTATCTTTACCACAATTTATTATTATTTCTCTGGAATTTAGCAATAAAGTTTGCACACAATTTATTTTTTAAAGTGTGCAGTACTTTGCAATTGCTGGTACTGCACACTTTATATTCTGCTCCTAGTAATTAAAAAATATACAATTTATCACCCATAACTGCTAATTTAGAACAGGTTCTGTGCTATGTTGCTGCGTTTACCACACCCTTAACCAAATAAACTTACTCAGTGTATTTGCTGATATTGCAGCAGATAGAAAAAAAGGCAAGAGTACAAACACAGATTTTCCAGGATTCACATTCTAAGCCCAAGTTCCAATTTGAACTCTTGAATCACGCTTAGTTTATGAGAAGTGAAGCATGCTTACTCACACCTATGGACAGGAAGATGCACTAGCTCACCCAAATAATTTGGATTTCTAGAAGTGATTCCTACTGCCACTCTTCCAGCTGAACTTTCAGCAGGAGCAGCAGCTACCCTTGCAGCCATCACGTGTCACATTTCTGAACTATTTCAGACAGTAAGGTCATGAGCTCTTTTCTTATGCCTTAAATCTCAGGAAATAAGGCAAGACACCCCCATAAAATAAGTTGAGAAATTTAACATTCTTCAGAGGCAAAAGTAAGCAAAAATGAAATTATTTGTATCAATAAGGCCAGTTGCAACTAATGTCATTTATTTTAGCCTTTCCAACCAAAGATTTACAAGAACAGAAAGTCCTTCAGAGGTATTTATAAATTTAAAAGTTAGATATTTTTTCCACTGATCTGACCTGGAAGAAAAGTAAAGCAATTTCAGAATATACATTACTCATCAACTTCAGAAGACTGAGTTTTGTAGTTTTAGCATATCATACTACAAAAACTTGCACAGTAACTAAAAATGAACTGGTAAGCAGCAGCAATGGCTACTTTAAACTACCTTTGCCTCCTGCAAAACATACAGGCTGATATTTCCCTCATCAGCTAGCTGTAGCAAGCAAAAGTAGCTGGAGAACCCCAAAGCTCTTCAGGCTTTTGCTATGCTGGCATGCAGTGCCCCAGCTGAGACCACCAAGTGATACCATAATGTGAGTAATAAAAGGAAAAATGCAGAATTTCAGCTGCACCACAGGCTCTGAGGTGGTTTCTCCTTTCTAGGAGCCTCCAAAATCTTATGTGTGCCTATAGCACAGTGCAGGTGCCACAGCTGTGCCAGTTGCATGCACCTCACTCCATCAACAGCAGAGGTAGAAGAATGGGAATTAAGTCATTATATTTTATGGGAAGGAGAGGAGGAATAATATACTGATGAATTATTGTCAGACAAGATAAGACTGGTAACAACAGGAATTAACCCAAAGAGAGGCCATGAGGCGTGATTTCATTACTGTGAAAAGAGGGAAGAGCCTGTTTTCAACCAGAAATACTCAGTGCAAGACAGCTGTTAGAGAAAACGAAGGCCTCAGATTGCTGTTCTTTGCCCAGTCCATTGCCCACCCCCACCTCCAACTCAGCACCTCACTGTGGTCGTCTGTGTCCCCTGAGAGCTGCCGGGTGAGCTGCTCCCACAGACGCTCTCACGGCAGGCAGAGCCACATGGAGCAGCTAAAGCTGGTACTTTAAACCAAGGGTAAACATGTTTACTGAGTCAGCAGGTTGTGAAAACCTGGCTTTAAGAAATGAGCTGCACAGGGGGCCTCTAGCATCTCTCCCATTCCCTCCTGCAGCATCCATTCGATCTTGAAGGTCTCTTCCAACCCAAGTGATTCTATGATTCCATGTCATTTCTTTTTTTTTTTTCCCCCCTAGTTCATCAAAGCTGATGTTTTCCAGTTTACAAGCACTATCTAGCCTAAATTAAAGAGGATGAGGCTGGGGAGCAGAAAACAGGGACCCCCCGCCCAGCCAGCCAGCCAGATGATCCAGGTGGTCAGACCGGGACACAGCACACAGTCCCCGCTCCCAGATCCACCCACCAAGGCAAAGACCACTGCCAGCCCAGACTGATGCGAGTTATTTTACCTAACGCACACAGATTTTTCTGAAGCTAACTAGGGAGCTTTCACATAAACTGCTCCACTAACAGTGCCCTGGAGTAAAAAAAAACCAAAAAACTCTTGATAGGACAGAAAGGGACTGAAAATAGCTGCGGGTCAACGACCTTTTATGTTGGCACAGCTGGATCTGGGAGCTGAATCTACATTACTTAAATATAAGGCGCAGTATTGCACAGTAAGGCAGGAATAACTTTTATCAGCAACTTCAATCGTTTCCTTTCCCCTTAATTAGTCCTCTATGTTGTAGCAGAAGGAGGAGCTGTGGAAGCAGATACGGAAAACTGCAGAAAAGTAATATTTCAGAAAAGCCAGGGTTTACACCAGTTGAGTAACTTTGCGGTCTTTGCGGTCTATATGGCACACTAGTTGGAAAGAGTACTGACCCAGGCCAAATTCTGCTCTTACGCGTAAGTGCTACAGAGTGACATCAACCTCACCCACCCCTTCAGGGGCAGACCCAGGGCCAGGACATTCCCAGGAGTTACTTTTCCAGCCCATCTCGGCCGGGAAACGAGCTCGGCGGGCGGCAACGGTAATTCCTAACCTGGTACTCGAGCTCCTCCATGTGGCGAGCAGCAGTCTTAATCTTTCCTGCCTGCATCAAAGAACTGCCTTATTCTTCACTGCGTTTTTCCTTCCGTTCTTCTTCTTACAGAAAATTAAATATTACCAAAGATACAATATTACACTATGGGGCAAGAACGGTTAGTTCTGAGGATAATTGAAAGAAGAACAAAGGCAGCATTACTCTGATAATTGCTGTTAGTCACCAATGGGTACTTTCATAACATGAAGTAGTTAATTTGCATGTTCACCAAAAAAAAACTGTTCTAAGTTCAGACACAGACCAACTGTTTTAAACATTCATGCTTTAGACAAAATCATACATGAATTCAAACAGCCTCTTGATTAAGGTAGTGCCCTTCCCACGGTGAAATATCTAGCAAAATGGATTCTGTTATATTGAAGATTTACAACTTCTGCTCTGTCAAGCTGGAAATAACAAGACATAGTGCAAGTTTATTCTTTGAAAAATTGATAAAGAGGTTTTTATATTAAGCCGCAGCCAAGGGAGAATGTATCTGGCTTTTAAAAGAAGTATCTGGGAATTAAAGATGGCATTTTTTTAACAGAAAAATGCTTGTGATTCCAAGTACAGCAGTACAAGAAAGCTATTAAGGACATTTATTTTTCCCAGCCATTTAACTTTCCAAGTTGTTTTGCATGCTATAGAATATTGTTCAGTCAAGTTTAATTCTGTGCTGAAGGCCAGTATCCTCTCCTCTTCCCACACGCCTACGTGGCAGTGCCATTTTACTCACACATGATTTACCAAGCTCACACACTTGCTTTTCCACTGACGCTGTAAGAAAATAGTGAAACTGCTCATTTTTAAGTTCACTTGGGTCTTTGATATAGAGTCACTTCTCATGTCATAAATTAAGTTCTTTGACATGTATACTTAAAAAATGTTTAGGTTGATTAGAGGTAGAGCTCAGACCTTGTTTTAAAGAAGTTGCCTTTTCTTAATGGAAACCTTAACTTCTGCATATTCTTGTTTGTTGGGGGGAGTCCACACTAGCATGAGAAAAATCAGCAAGCAGAAGACACACATCTGAGCTGCTTCAGTGGCAACTAGGCCACAGGAAATGAAGGAGAGGTGTCAGGAAAAATGTTACCTTCCCTGAAATACCTATATGGAACCTACAAGCAAAAGAACTGTACTTCAGGAGGCAGGCAGGCAGACATATTTACCTCCAGCATCTTTCCCAGGGCTGCATGGATAGCCCATTTTCAAAGTTCCACCTTTAGCCCACGTAGACTTCATGGAAGTCAAACAGTGGATAACAGAAGGGAAGAGGAAGTGAACTAACCTCACCTCCTCCCTCTAAAAAGTAAGAACTTAGAAAAGGTTGTTAAAAAAGAAAAAATAAATGCTCACACTTTTTTTTTTTTTTTNCAGGAGTGCAGTGTCCCTAGAAGTTTTTAGCTTTTTGAACTTCATGCCTTTGTCAGGCAATCGTCCAGTTACCCACAAGATTTCCCAAGTCTGAAATTGCACAAAGTAGAAATAAGTTGATCATTCAGTGTTTTGGCTCTCAGGGAGATGAAGCCATGCTCACAGAGACTCTAACCATCAGAAACTCATGAGCAATCATGCGTTCCCCTAGAGGCACATCGAAAGATCTCAAATAATGCTTTCAAACCTGCCTCTGCTATTGCCATTGCTTTATCAATTGTGACAGACAGAGGGAGCAAACTACTAATCAGAGGGAAGGGAAAGGGCATTTGTTAAAGAAACTGCTCTAAGAGAAATAGTCCTACAGCATGGGCGGGAAAAGGATGGCAGGAGACCTGTATCTTTCATGACTGAGTTGAATAGTCTGTTTTCTTCAGCCTAAGACCCACATGAAAGTCAAGAGACAGAGTGTGTTTGCATATTCAAGCACCACCAGTGAACTCTTTTTGTTTGATTCATGGGAATGCTCTCGCTTCATTTTCAATAATAACGAGAGGCAGGAAATAGGAGAAGCAGGGAGATTAAAAATAAATTAATAAATAAGAGGGGAAGGAAAAACAAGGAGGGAAAAGCCTTCTTTTCTCCTGAGGACCTTGTGTCTTACAAAGCGTTGTTTAAGCTAATTCCCACATACAGCCATGTGGCTAACTAACATAATTCTGTGGCATCTGCTGTTAAAAAACCCTCTAATAATTAACACTTCTTTTATTTTTTGTATGTATTCATTTTTTTAGTGTATTTATTTGCATTATGCATTAGAAATCCTATGTTTAAGTTCCTCAAATTCTTATTTTCTACAGACCAAGCAGAGCAATGAGAACTTCCACATGTTCACCCCATTCCCATGTTATACCCTGGAGGGACTCTCAGATCGCCAAGTCCTTCTCCTACAGGAATGCCAAGGCCTGTGGTGGGCATCAGCTTGCCAAGCATTAAGATGAGGCCTCAAGCTTACTCATATATACCACAAGCCACGTAATAAAAAGGAAAAAGCATTTCTTCTCGCTACAAACCCTGTCAGAATTTGAGCTGATGTTGTTTTGTTTTCAGTGTGGTCATGGCATATTTCCCATATGAATCATTCTGCACAGCCTCTCCTCCCATCACACACGCACACAGTCCCTCACACTCTTGGCCAACCTTGTTCTACAAGCAGTCTCAGCTTCTCCTCGCTTGTGTTCCACGCTATCCTCTATGGTCCCCAGGCTCCCCCATTAAGCCCAGTTTTTAAAATCTAGTGTATTAGAGTAGCAGTTACAGCTTGTGGAAGTAGTTAACAGGCAGACCAAGAAGCCAACTGGGATCAAGCTTTCTGAAGATGAGAGGGTGGTCTCACACGAGACCGAGTTTGCGGAAGAAGAGCAGGTGAGGGAAAAGGCTTCACTTTTGGGAAATCTGAAAATGACTCAAGACTTAGGAGCAAGACAAAAAGGAACAGTGTTATGGAAAGGGAAATTTTAGGAGGACAGAGAACAGTATTTATAATGATCATAGAGATCACGGACTTTCCCGTGAGCCAATTCTATCTACTACCGGCAAAGATTGCTCAGTGCGTTATTTCACCGCTGTAGCTATGATATCCAAGTTCAAGTCCTCCTCCTCTCCATAACGCCTACCAATTTTTTAGGTTCGTTGACATTACAGAGTACCTATCTCCTTCATGTACCAAGTGGAGAGCATCCACTGTAGGCATGACCACCTATCCCTGGGAGCAGTCAGTAACAGCCTAGAAGCTGACATCACCCTTTAAACAGGAATGTAGAAGTTAACAGTTTTTTTTTTCTGTTGGCAGGGGAGGGGGGAGGAGAGAATGTAATTAAGTGCATGAATGCTTAAGATATCATTTTTATTCCAATTTATCTAAAAAATGCAGGAGGTCTTAATCTTGATTTGAGGAATTCAGATTCAACCAAGCTTCTGCAGTAGCCCAACTGCCGTGTATTTCTCACCACAATTACAAGCTCATACACCAGTTTTCAGGTCCCCCAGCACCCCTTCCCACCCCTCACTTCCTCCTTCCCCCCCTCCCCCCCTTCTTAAACACCATTGCCTTTCTCCAGGTTCATCTATGAAAGTTAAGGGATTTACACCCCCTGAAAACCATAATACAGCAATAGATCATGCCCTGAATTTAGCTTATAAACCCATTCACTGTAACAATAGAATGGAAATTAATGGCCAGGCCCTCAGCTGCAACCATCAGCTTAGCTCCATTAAAATCCACCCTGCGGCCTGACCCCTGAGCACTGACCTAACTTTACGCTGGCTGACACAGTTTCCATGGGCTTCGCAGCAAGAAGGAAATAGCCCGGGTGTGGGAAAGCCCCAGCCATGCCTCCTCCTACCCTGACCAGGCTCCCGCAGGGCTGCTGCACAAGCTGCACGCCTGCCTGCCCGGAGCGGGATCCTGCCCCAGGGGTGGTCACCCCAGACAGCCAGCCTCGAAGACCTCTCTTTGGAAACCCTCATTCCTGCCCATAGTTGTATAAGCAATCACAATTTTGGATAGAAGCTAAAATTAAGTGCAAGGAAATTTAGGGAAAGATGAGCTTCATTCCAATTCCACTCTAAAATTTGGATTTTTTTTTTTTTTAATAAGTTTTCAACCAGACATTAGGATGAGAAGGAAAGTAAGCATGTGGTAAGGCCCTCAGAAAAAGCCTAGCATAATTAAAGGAAAAAAAGATCACCAGTGTCTCAATCCTGAAGGAGACAAATTGGAAACTTTCCCTTTCCCTCTTGAAGAAGTCAGTTCTCACTGCCACGTGTGTTTTTGTGGAAATACCAAAGTCCAGAGACCTGCCCCTGTGTATGCTACAGAATTCTGTAGAAGTTTATTTAAAAAAAAAAAAAAACCTAAATCTTTAGCCTCCAGGGTTTTTTAGGTATTTTAAATGAGGAAATTGCGTTATGCTATTTAAAATAACAATGGGATACTTAGCGCACTACTGATCTCCTGGTACAAAACTCATTCATTCAGTGTTCTTTCTACACAAGCTTTGCATTTTACCTTTCCATCAGAAAGATAGTACCCACCATGCAATAATTTCTAACTTTTATTACTTTTCTTGACATTCTACCTTGGGTTTAATTTGGAACCTAATGTCAAGGAACTAGGAAAAAAAAATAAAATAATCAGTTGTGAACATTCCAACCTTCCTGATAAAAAAAAACACACCAAAATCCTCGATTCCAAGTTTTACTTTATATACTGTCAATTTCCCAGTAGCCCCATTTCTCAATCAGAATTTGAATAATCTTTACAATTTGTATTCCCCAAAACTCAAATTTAATGAGTTAGTAGGTATAGAAAGAGAAATAACAGCTGCAGCTTATCCCGCTGTGCTATTCAGTAATGACAATGTTATACCACATTAGCAATTGTGACATTAATAAAAAGAAGCCCATAGGATTAGCCAGAGACAGCTGACTTTAGTCAAATGTAGGTCATGCTTTGTTTGCTCAGAGCTGGGTAATAAATTTCCAGGTAAGTGCTCTCATGTGTCATACATATATGCCAGGAGCATAATTTCAGCTATACTAAATGATCCACATTCTTAAATTTCTGTAAGCCGTTTTTGAATTATTGTTAAGCATTTAATTCCACAGCAGCATCTTACAGGCTACTTAAAGTTATTAACTCATATGACATTATGGCATGTTTTCTTTCTAGTGGCAGCTAATAGCATCTTGATCTGGTTTCCCTTTCACCTTAAGGTATCTGCAACTCTGAATTTGAGTATTTAACAAAAGATACTTAGCAAGGAATCAAAACCACTACATTTTGCAGCTCTAGCTGAAGGGGAAAACAGTATTTGGAACCAATCCAAGCAGCAGCAAGATATCTTCCACCACAGAAGGGAGGCTTTAAAAAAAATTTAAAGGAAATAAAGGCATAGCCTTCAATTAATAGTACAAAAGATCCTATCTCAATCTCTGCTACTTTGGCAAGCCCTCAAAATTTGGATTGAAAGCAGACCTTTAAACATATTCATATTTAATCTCAGCGCAAGATGTGCATATTGTACACTGAAACCTTAAAGGCCAAATTCTGTGTTCAGTAACACCCTGGCAGGCTTCAGTGGGAAAGGGTGAGTGTAATACAGCAGAAGCTGACCTTGAGGTTGTAATCTTACTTTCTCTATTTTTTTTTTTTATATTACGGTAATAATTAGAGGCACCAAACAAGATCAGGGCCTTTTTGTACAAGGCACCATCCTGACATACAGAACAGAGAGGGGAACTCTAGTTATGAACAGCTCAAATAGCAGCATGACAGACAGAAAAATGTCTGATTATCACCTTTTTACAGATGGGGTACTGATCCACAGAAAGGCTAAATGACAGATCCAGATGGCTTTAATTCCACCTAAATCTCTTGCCTAGTGGTTGCTATGGCTTTAGGCAGCTACTCATCCTGCCCCTAATTTTAGGGGCACCAAGCTCCCTCCTCGCAGCCCAGGTGTCACAGGGACTGGCTGAGCCATGCTCCGGCTGCCCTGCTGCAAGTCCCATACAGGGGGGGCCCATGGCTGTACCTTATTGCATGTACCAAGGTGGTGTCTTGTCATCTTATTTACAATTAATTAGTCCAATCGTTTCTGCACAACAGGAGCTGATTTCTTGACTCCCTTTTATTTTTACCCATGTCTTTACTAAAATGTATTTACACATCAGCCAGTCTTTGGGGGCTTCTGAAGCATGTCAAGTGGAAGAGCTGATGCACCTATAATCCTGGCTGATTTTTTATTTGGTTGGTGGTTTAAAGGGCATATATTCTTGAAACAGAAACTGAAGACCGTGTAAGTACGTTTTTTTCTTTAGCGATTAAGAAATCATGAGATCAAAAAGGTGGGGTTTTTTTTGTGTAGGGAACTAAAATGAGAAGGCTTTACAGTCTTTCAGTACAATTCATCGAGCAGCAGTTTCTTGAAAGCAATGCTGCTTATTGAAAGAAAAAGCCCACAAAAAACCAGGAGCATAAATGACACCCTGAAAAACTAATGGGCAGTAGCAAATTTGTCTTGGGGTCAGAACCATGCAACTCCAACAAATATTGCATACATGTATCATCCCACAGCAGCACTGGCCAGCCTGCCTTTTACTGACAATTCCTACCTCCTTAGCGGAGGGAGGGAGGGAGAACCTCACTGAACAGCACTCAGCCCCTCATACTTATAGGCCAATGAAGCTCATGAAGCTCTCTCACATGCATAAACACGCACACACCACACAGCAACATCCTCTCTTACAGAAAACGGTCTTAAAAAAATGAAAGCATGTAAGGAAAATATTTTGTCTGAAACTGTCTATATTTTTCCTCAAAATAAAAATGAAACATTTTAAGTGGAAAAAAAAAATAAACAGAACATGTTTAAACAAGTGGGTTTTTTTCTTTTTTCTTTCTTTCTTTCTTTAGCAAAGATTAAAACAAAGAAGACCTTTTGGTGGGAAAAATCAATCCCTTCACTGATGGGCTGGCTGTCTCCCTGTCTGCACAGGCTGATGCTCCTTTGTTCCCGGCCCCGTTCCCCAGCCTTCCAGCTGAGCTGGTGCCTCAGAGGATGCCTCCTGGCTCCCTCCAACTGAGCACAGCCCAGGAAGGCAGCTCACTGCCCACCCTTCTCACCCCCATTGCGACTCATGCCCAAACCCCGTCTTCCCACAGGACACAACGCTGGCAGAAACAGGACTTCCCTAAACATTCATATTCCCCTTTCCCTTCTCTCCCCACTAGAAAAATACCAAAGCGAGCATTTTTTCATTATTTCAGCACTATTTTTTTTCCTCCCTATCACAGCCCATTTACAACGCAGCACGGAAGCACTGCCAGGGTGGCCGGTGAGAGTTAAGTCTTCCTCACCAAATGATTTGCAATGGCAACTTTTGGTTTGGATACAAGCTTGAGGCATATGACAGCAGCAAGGCCAAAGGCAGAAAGGTATTTTTGCATGGAAAAAGAGTGCATAGCTCACCAAACAGTGCTGTGGGGTAACAGGGACCGTTCAACAAGGAGGATGCTGGATGCAGGGCTGAGGCTTGCACTGTCCCTACCACAGCTCACAATGGCTACAAGCTGCCTATCTCCCTAGCACAGCCTCAGCAGCGCTGGATTCAATGCAGTCCCCTCAGGGCTATGCAATCATTTGTGACCCTGATCTCCCATCCACCCCACACATGCTGGCATGGGAGGCTGTGGGGCTGGGGCACACTGCTGCAGCTGAGAGCCACCCCACATGGTGGTCCAGGGCCACCCCCCACAGCGCCCAGGCACAGGGCCCAGCATGCCCATCAGTCACGGGCATTCAGCCTCCCCAGACCTCCTCCCACGTAACCACACCACTTCTTTCCAAGCCCAAAATGAACTTTCTGCTAGCACAGCTGTACAGCTGGAAGCCCTCTCTGACACCTTGGTGGAAATGCCGGTCAGCAGAGCCAACTTCTCTTCAAACATACCCAAAGCTGCATTAAACAGCCCAGGAAAGGCACAGAGAGGCACTAAAATTTATTTTAAAATAAATAAATAAACCAAACCACCCAGTCTCCCTCCACTGCTCTGATTGCATGTACAAACAGGTTACAGACCAGCAGTTCAGTGCACCAGCTTGCCCTCCGTGCACAGCGTGTAACCCTTGCTTCGCATCCCAAACCAAAAGCACAGACAGAAGTTCATAAAAATACCATCAGGATCCTTCATAACTGCACAGATGAACAGTAGGATTTTGCATGTAAAAGAAAAGACAAAAAAAAAAAAAAGAAAAAAGGAAGAATTCCTGCTAAGTGTTTCAGCCCAGGCGTTCAGGCAGCTTGGGAATCCCTTCTCAATTTGTGATACACACTTTGTCACTTATGTTCAAAGACCTACAAATAGTGAGAATAAAAAGAGCGGACTGAGAGCAACAACAGGCGAAATCACTCGCAACCACTAAACCAAATACCATCTGTAAAATATCTTTATATACAAGTGAGAAGAAATAAAATAGCAATTTATTCAACAGTTATGAGGGCAGGTTCTGTATCAACTACACATTTGGTCAATTCCAAGTCACCAAAAGCCATAAGCTCTCCCCTCCTTTTCTCAAAATCCTGAGCAGTCTTCAAAAGTGACTGAAGATACTACAAGTAGACTGTTTGTAATCACATTTCCAGGTGAATAGATCACCCCATTGCTTTAAAAAAAAAAAAAAACCACTCAGCATCACTGGAAGGACAGAAAGCTGGTGAAGAGAAAATGGAAGCTAAAGTTTGCGTGGCAAGGAAGAGATGACAAAAAAAATATCCTTAGATAATTATGGAGACCGTTCTTCAGGTTTTGTCACAAGGACTTATTCAGCTATGAGCCGCTAAACCATCCCTCAAAAAAAAAAAAATTTTAAAAAGTCCTTCACTGGAAAAACAAGCAGCATTACATGTAACTGGTGAAACATACCAGACTCACTGACATCAAAGTATAGTTTCATGAGGTAATGTTGGTGCAATACACTTAATCGACAATTAAATTACCCCTACATGAAAAAATGCACAGGTGAAGGAGACAAGGAACTTGAGGAGAAACCCAGCAAACGCAGCCCATCAATCAGAGGCAAATAGGGACTCTCAAAGCTCACGGTGAGAAAGGAAATGTCCCGGGGGCAGGCAGGGATATTAGGGCTGCTGGTGGCCTCACAGCCCTGACACCCAGCCCGTCCTGGCTGTGGCCAGCTGAAAGCAGCATGTAAACTCCTCTTGCAGGGCCAGTAGATACTTGTGGGGCTGGGTATAATGGACTATTTGCATTCAAATCCATTGCAAAATAAAATTATTAGCCAAAAATGGTCACATAAATGTCCAGTATTGCTGGGTGATGGCACTTCAACAAAAACAACCTGAGATGTTAGTCAGGCAACAGATTTAAAGAGGTGACTCTTCTAAAGGGAGTTAAGAAAAATATCCCACAGTGACTGAGGACCAAATTCTCTACTCATCTCCAAATATGAAAGTTTCACTGGTTTTAGAGAAAGTGGCAGGGAGGCACCTGAGAGCCAAACTTAGTCCCAAGAGTACAACACTCAAAAAAAGCCCTAAAGTAACATGCTTATTTGTTTGTTTAAAGTATCAAATTAAAGGCTGCAAATAAACCGAAAGAAAGATTAATTGGAGGTCAGATGTTAGACCTGTTACCATAAGGTGCTCCTGAATATGACCAATAAACTTGTGTTTTTTAAAAAGCAAAAAAATGCACTAAGCAATTCCTAGACAAGAATCACAGAACCTGTTTTGGAGTCAGAAAGGGTAATGCTAAATGTCAGGCTTCAGGGAAAAAAAATTTAAAAACCCACAAACAAAAAACCCCCACCTGCTTTCAATCAGATACCACTGGACACAGTCTCAGAAACCAGAGAATCAGGACCGGGGTGGCGGGGGGGGGAAGCAAAACTGTTGTTATCCCTACTGTCTTTCCAAATCCCATTAGTGAAATAACACACACACACATATCTTGGGAGGTTGATAGAGGAAAGGAAAAATGTGTCTAGTCTCCTGCAAATCAAAGAAGGAAAAGGATGCCCTATTCCACGAATATCCAAGTCCTTTATTACGAGGAAGAAAATACAATGAAAGAAGACATCCCTGCTCACCTTTTGCAAGGCAGACAGTCTCCACCTTGACTTGCTGCTCTCCTGTGTCTGCCACATCACACCGACACACACTCTATCCATACACGTGTGTTGCAGGATTCAGCTGTGGAAACAAAAGAAAAAAACCCACTGTTTTGAGGAACACATACCTGCAGGCTTGCCAGTGGCAGGTGAGGCCCAGTACCAGGTCTGGCTGGCACCATTCCCAGTCACCAGTGTTTGAAGATACTCAAATGAATTTTCATTGTGGATCCCTGCTGAGGGCAAGAGGAGTACCAAGGCTCAGCAGAGCAGGTCTCAGGGATAAAGCCAGTAGGAATTTAAAAAGGACAGGAAACTATTTTTTGGAAGCCAGGCAAATCTATGGCAAACTGATTTCTAGGGATTTGTCAACATGCCAGACAAAGGCTGAAAGTTTGTTGGCCCACTGGAAAAGTGGAGTGGGCAGCTTTAAGCCATGTAAGCACAGACTGTTGCTGCAAACACAAAAAAATTACTATCCCTTTTACCAAGTTTTTCAAGAATTTGTGTAACCTTCCTAAAATGCATCTGAAAGGAGAGCAAAATTCTGCTCAGAAGCTCCTAGAAACCTAAATCTAATTATATGCCTTGGGGATCAATTTGGACACCAGTCACTGGGCAATACCTGATACCTCTTCCAGTTTAGCACAGACCTTGAGAGATGTAGGAAAGAATTCATACTTTTGGGCTGTTTGCACAGCAACAATTTACTCAACTATTTCTTACAAAAATAAGAAAGTACAATTCAGAGAGATTTCTTGATCATTAAAATCTGGTATACAGCGAATGTAGTTGGTTAAGTTGGGTACAAAATCATTGGGAAATGATGAAAGGGAGGAAGACTCTCATTTCTCAGCTCAGTCACACACATATATTTTAGACCTTCAGTATAAACCAGAATTGCTGCGGTAAGATGTCTCTAAATATGTGCCATTGTGCTGTTATCCTGCAACACCAACCTCCAGCACAGTGCCTGGAACAGTTTCTGCATAACGTGTCACCACAGCTGCTGCTGTATATTTGGCTTGAAGTTCCACCTCTAGGGAAACCCATGCCAAACTATTTATAATAATGGGCTGCAATTTATGGGAAATGACTTTGCGCCCTTCCTACACGAGCAAGATTTAACATACCAGTCCATTCATTAATGCCTCATTACTTCAAAGGGGTCCTTTATAAAGCAATAACATGCATACTTTGCTTCTCGATGGTGTCTTTCTGCAAAGAATGTCAAAGTGTTTTCCAAATGTAATCAAATATTTAACAGCCTCCAAAATCATTGTCAAAGATGGGGAGATATGAATATGTCTGTAGCTACCATATACTATACCTTCACATTACTGAAAAAAGGAGGCATTTACAAGTCAAAAGACCACAAGTTCCTGCCAGGGCTCTCTGTCCTGGGCTTCACATTACACTACTCCTGGAAAGAAGAAGGAGGAGAAAGGCATGTCACAGAGGCAGAGCTGTAACACAGGGCCAGGAAGGAAAGCTCACCCTGTCTGGGGAATCATGCTCACCAGTGTAAAAGCTGTGTGAAATTCTCTACCTTATGTGTGGGTTGTGTGGCTAAGGCTTTTTTATCTGCTTAGGTGATGGCTGGCTTGCAAAATATTACGAGAAAGTTACAACCAAATCTCAAAAAGAACCACAGGCTCAAGTCTACAAAGCACTAAGCAAGAGATTAGCTTCCAGCGTGGGAGTAATTGAAAATAATGCAATGCAACCTGTTTTGCCAAGTCAAGGCCTAAAGTAAGAATTTGCTGTCTCGTTTAATATCTGGTAGGGGATAGTGAAGGCTGGCACACAGATAAACAATCCTTCCACAAAGTTCACCGTTCACTATATTAGCTACCTGAAAACGGCCAGATTTAGACACTCTCCCTCAGCTATGAACTCTGTTCTCAGACAGAGGTCATCCTCAGCTTCACAGCTTTGAATGCTGATGTGGTTTGAGCGTTGCCAATTTTCCTGAAAGCTTAGAACAAATTGCTCTCTGCGCTGCCCATCTCTTTCAGCATTTTCCTCCAAGGAACAGTGGAGGCTGATAATAGGAACTTCTGGATGGAAACAAGTAGGGAGTATAGCAAATCTCCACTCTTCTCCCCAAAGGTAGTTCCATTACTTACGCTGCTTATTTTTATTCATGCTAAAATAAAGTGGACCACTAAGTAACCTAGTTTCTGTGAGCCAGGCACCCCTGCCGAGCAAACTCACAGATGTCTAATTCAAATCACATATTTTCTCAGAGCCTGCCTGTGACCTCCTACTGAAGCTACAGAATATGTTGGTTCATCTTTGTCTCAAACTGACAGTGATAACTCAAGCCGAGCACATGGTCATCTTTTCCGGTCAGGAGATTTCCTACTAAATTCCTTCAGCCCACGTATCCAAGCCACTTCTTGCTCTTTCATTCAGAATATCTTGATTTCTCTCTCTCTGAACACAAAATAAAGACATTTACATCCTTAACATCCTTGGCATCTTCTGGAAATAAACAAAACAATCTTCTATGTTTTGTTGCTGTAGTGCAGTTAATTAGCTGGAAGACAAAATAAAAAACAAACAAACCAAAAGAACAACCCTACCTCCACAATAGTTTGGCTCTTTCCTATGTATTTTACCTCTCTGTCTTTCACACACTCACAATTCACCCCATTAGGGTGAATGATTGAAATCGCTCATCCAGCGCTTAAGCTAAAGGTATGGGAAGGAGACCTGGGCCATCTGTAAAGATCACCAGGAATCTGCTACAAGCCTACATTTTGACAATACGCATGTTCCTGACAGCTTAGATAATTGAACACTCTGCATACAGACATCTTCCCCAGGGGGTACACTGCAGAAAGGAAAAATACAATCCCAGACTGTAAACCCCGCCAAGTACAAAGTACTCTGCTCATCCATTTCCCCACCTTGTTCAATTCCCTACCTCCTCCTCACAGGCAGAAGAGAGAGAAAAATCCTAGGAGGAATATTAAAATCCACATCTTAAGTCTGAGTCATTATCCAAGGGTTTCTTTGCTTAAGTAGGTAGCTATGTAACCTTTTTGCAAATTATGTTGTTCCTGGCCAACAAACGCACGACATGTTCCCAGTGACCACAGGACACTCCATCACACAGCAATTTCATGAAGGTAATCAAAAGTTTGAACTTTTGTGTCATAAAGTCTCCAAATCATCATAGTCCCCTAGTAGCAGACTACAGTTTAAAGGATTATGCTCACAATACAAAAATGCAGTTAGTTTTTCCAGTCAGCCAACTTCCCTGTAAGTAGTATGTCACTTTTTTGTAAAATTGTCCATAAGTCATTTTCAGACCCCAACTCAGTAAAGTTTATAAAACATATGTTAAGTCCCATTTATTCTACTGGAAGCAATCCCACACTTTCAGTTAGCAATATTGCCAAATGCAGGTATTCAAAAACGTTGAGTCAAGCACTACATTCCAAAGTAACAGGGCAGTATTTTCTTTAAGATACTATTTTTCCTTGGACTCCTATTTTCAAACTGCAGTCCAGAACCACAAGGCCTACAAAATTGGGTTTTAATTTAAAGTTGAGCATTTGAATCTCAGTTCCCACAGCTAAAGCCTTAAGATCAACACAAAACATATGAGAGTTGGCAATACAGAGTTAGATAGGCACATGTTTAAGTGATTTGTTTTGTTCCCTTCTTGAAGGGAAGGGGTTTGGAGGAGAGAAGAGTCAGAACTTTAACCTCCAACCCTTTCACCTTTGAATCCTTGCTCAAAAGCTTCCAGGAAGGAAAGAGGACTTTGCAGCATGTCTGGGAGTTTAACAAATCCAGGCTCTGGTTAATCAAGGAGAGAAGCCCTAGGGCTGTACTAATTCCTAGACCCAATGAGGCCCCTCAGAACAGAAGGAAACTGTGAGCATAATAGGCAGTCGAGCTGCTTGAGTTCATTTACATGACATATCCCTGGCTTCTAAGCTATTCTAATGCTTCTGACTGAATACGCAAAAGGAGGTTTCCCCACCCAAAACACTGATCCGGTCCACTCAGGGCACAGCTGACTATTGTGACCCCTGGATTTCATGCACTACAAAGCGCAGTATATATTATGGGGTGAGGGAAGCTCCAGGAAATTCTCTTTTGAGGAAACTGGGATCACGTTTATGAAGCGTGCTAGGAGATAGATGTGCACACTGGATCTGACACCGCCTGTACAAAGGCAGAGATTCAGCAAAACAACATGCAAAGTACAAAAAGCTAGACTACTGATTATGGAAGAATAGATACTTCACAAACGTTTTCTTGGAGTCAAGTTTTCTTCCCGCTCTGTCAAAGACAAGCTTTTCTATTATTTCACACCAAACCCAATTATAATGAGCTAGCCATCATGTTTTACATCAAGATCTCTTTGGTAGCTGAGAGTTGGAGTTTGATGCAAGGCACTCAGAATTTAGAAAGCAATTTAAGGATCAAATGAATCAGTGTAATGTTTCTGCAACATGTAATTTAAAGGGCTAAAAGTCTTCTGCAGTCACCAATGCTTTTAGGGTCAGGAGTTTATTTTTACTCTTTTATTTCACTTGGTAAATGGACTGTGGGCATTTAAGGTGATGGCTGATCCTAAAAGAGTTCAGCCTTTAAAAACTGTTCATTGTGCATAGTACTTTGATTTTCAGAATTAACCAGGAAGGGGAATGCCTAACTCAGTTTTGACTATTACCAATTTCAGATATGTAGAGAAGAAATTTCTCTAATCATTGATGGGCAATCTGCACTAGAGAGCGTAGCAATATTTTTAAAAATGACATGATTAAGGTTCACAGACTTTGCAACAATGATGAAGATAAATAAAATTACACAAAATTGCAGACTTATCTAAAACTGATCCTTTCTTACCTCAAAACAAAGAAAATAAAAATTACCGAACTCGTTTACTTCTCTTCAGAAATCCAAGTAGCTCAAACTCAGAAATAGAACTGAGAAAAATAAGGAGCTAATTGGACTCATTATTGTAGGACAGTTCAGTTGCATGTTACACTATATATATACTATTTTCTTATATTTTATTAATTATCTCACTAGTCAATCTTGACTCTCATTAATGCCTCTCAGTCACAGATTTGCTACATATCTTCAGTTAATAATCTTAAACGCTTTGTTTATTGCAAGTATCTAGGATTTGATAACCATTTCATATAAATATCTGGAGAAGAACTAACACTATAATAACAAAAAGTACATTGTAATTAACTTCTGTGCAATATTTTTGCCACACTTGCTGAAGTTCTTTCATAGTTTGGAATATAAAGAATCCTTGAACAAAAGAAAAACAGATCCATGCTTTAGTCTGCATAAGAAAATTAGACTTAGGGAGGACAAAGGCTACTTACCAAAAAATCCACATTTTTATTCAGATGTTCAGTACTTTTGCTAAAAGAAGGAAAGTCTGAATAGCTCAGAGTTTGGTAATGATAAGAGATTACGTCATTAAGTTGTTAGGTCAATTTCAACCCACATTATAGCTATTGAAAACTATTGCAGGCTGTGCCTGCTTGATTAGCCTAAGTATGCAAAGCATCCTTTTGGATTTAAACCTGTTCCTAGGTGTTCAAAACTCACATAAAAATCAATATGATAGCTATTATTAATTGCGCTATCGCAAGCTGGGCAAAGGAAATTGTGACGTATCCCCTCTAAGTGAGGGGAGAGACCCTACTAGTACATTTCTCCAAAGCCATATGGTACACTACCATAGTTTATTTAGAGGAAAAAAAAAAAAGACAGCAACAAAAAACCAACAACCAACCACAAATGAACAAACCCCGCCCCCCAAACAGACAAAAACCCAACCACAAAAAACCCCAACATAAAAAAACTCACTATGAAGCACCAATTAGAAAAGATCAGGGAGGGAGCAAGCAAAAGCTTACAAAACCAAATATCTTTCACCTCTCTCTCAGTTCTGTCAGATTTCAGACATTTCAAAACCTTCCTGACACTTTATTTCCGTATGGAATTAGAAGATGCACAAGTACTAGAACACCTAAGTCATTAATTTCTCTACCGTCATCAGATTAATTCTGATTTCCCACCTCTAACTTCTGGATGTTCCTGCTTTTTACAGCAAGAGTTGCTTAGACAGATTTCTTGCAACATACACAGATATATAATCATTTAGGTTACAGATTAACTCACCCAGCAGACATGGATGTAGCGGGACACATAGCCACATGGGGAACTGCCAGGTTTATCACCTTACCTAGACCCCTTCCAACACCATTATATGTGCATGAAGTCCTAAAAACGCATAAAATCCCTCAAAATTCTGGAAAACGATCACAATGCCTTAAGACTTTTCTGTTTGTACTTATTAATTGGAATGTCTTGTTAGTACATTAAAGGGGTTTTTTAACTGTTTATAGGCTGTTAACATGAAAATAAACATATCTTCAATTTACAATATGGGACAAGTGTTTGGGAACTCACAGAAACAATGAAGCACAGACTCCACATAAAAGGGAAAATAAATGAGGGTGAATTACAGCCCTTAGCTCCACGCAGTAATTCTAGCAAGAAATACCAGAAATAAGGCTTAAATTTCTTGAAATATTACCTACTTTCCTTCTTTTCAAGTGAAGGAGAGAATGAACCAGCTTACAGAGCTTTCCTTTCCCTTCCCCTTGGAAATAGCAACAGC
Source organism: Chionis minor (assembly GCA_013398295.1). Lineage (NCBI taxonomy): Eukaryota > Metazoa > Chordata > Aves > Charadriiformes > Chionidae > Chionis > Chionis minor. The sequence continues at coordinate 173,897 of VZSF01006578.1, forward strand.
TTTTTTCCTTCTTCAGACCATAACAGAGTAACTACTGCTACTAGGACTGGGATTTCCTTTCAGCCAGCAGCTGAACTGGTTTTGAGCCACTTCCCACCAGTGGAGGCTAATATGTCACACCCGTCAATTATCACATTTCCTGGCGTGGGCTGCCATGTGCTTAAATAATAACATGATAGTGCACGCACATGCTTCTGTATGCAAACAGCAAATTTACACTTGCATCCTGAGCACTTTCTTTTGGATGAAGGGGACAAAGACTAGAGCGGGGAAAGAGTAAATCATTCTGTGTTGCCTTCGTCATACACAGCATCAAACCCGCATTCACAAAATGGCACCTACCCCTGCAAACAGTAAGAACCCTGACATTTAAAGGTCTGATGTGCAGAAGACAAAATCCCACCATTTACACACTATTCACACCTTTATTCCATGATACCAAATGATATTTGAGAGTGGCGTTACTTCTTTCAAATATGTCAAGACCGGTCATCCCTGTTGCGTCCACACTTGGTGCCGTGCCAGGCCATAAGGGGCAGCTCAGGCATTTCAGCATACAGAGCTCTAACCACAGCGTCCGTGGGTGGCTACAGGCCCTCACTGTTTCGTGAAAGACAGCTGAAAATACTTCCTTAGTTGCTAGCGACAGACAGCTGGAGCAAGGAATAGAGTGAGGCTGCATATGAATTGTACATAAAACTCACTCACTGATAGCTTGAGGTTTTCTTTTGGCTTAAAACCTGCATGTGTACACACACGTACACACTCACATACAAATAAAGCTAGGAAAGACCAATATGATAATATATTCTGACCTTCAATTAATTTCAGTGAAAAAATAATAAAATCACTTCAGTTTACGCAGATGGCCAAGTGCTCAAAAGAGCACAGCACGTGGAAGACAGAGTGCCCCTTCAATACACCTGCAAAAAGTGCTGGCTTACCTACAAACTAATGATCATTTTCCCACCTTACCTTACTGTTCTCATACATGAATCGCTCTGATTTCACACAGATCAGTTTGTGACACTCTCACTGTCAAGAGGTCCTGCTTTTGTAGGACAGGGAAGAGCCCAGCCTGCCAGCATTCATCCCGCCTTCGGTCAGAAAAGGGGAGGGTGAAACCAAACTAATTTACCTACCAAAGGGGGAACAAGAATTGGCTGTGAAAGCCCTTGGGTCTTTTATTTTCTTTTTCCTTTCACGGGAAAGCTAAAATAGCTCTGATTTTATTTGCTGTCATATATGAAGCTTGTGCAGAAAGGAGAGGTGCCCCAGACTCAAACTTCTCACCTCAAATGGGAAATGACAGGGATCAGGAAGGGGGAAGGAATGAGCTGCTGTACTAAGTTTGCATGGCAAGGTTTTGGTAGCAGGGGGGCTACAGGGGTGGCTTCTGTGAGAAGATGCTAAAAGCTTCCCCCATGTCCAATAGAGCCAATGCCAGTTGGCTCCAGGACTGATCTGCTGCTGGCCAAGGCTGAGCCCATCAGCAATAGTGGTAGTGCCTCTCTGACAACATACTTAAGAAGGGGGAAAAAATTGCTGCACAACAGCAGCCAGGTGAGAGGAGTGAGAATATGTGAGAGAAACAACTCTGCAGACACCAAGGTCAATGAAGAAGGAGGGGGAGGTGGTGCTTCAGGTGCCGGAGCAGAGATTCCCCTGCAGCCCCTGGTGAAGACCATGGTGACACAGGCTGTACCCCTGCAGTCCATGGAAGTCCACAATGGAGCAGATATCCACCTGCAGCCCATGGAGGACCTTACGCCAGAGCAGGTGGATGCCTGAAGGCAATTGTGACCCCATGGGAAGCCCACGCTGGAGCAGGCTCCTGCCAAGACCTGTTGGCCCCATGGAGAGAGGAGCCCACACTGGAGTCGGAGTTGCGACCCCATGGGGGACCCACACTGGAGCAGTCAGTTCCTAAAGGACTGCACTTTATGGAAAGGACCCATGCTGGATCAGTTTGTGAAGAACTGCAGCCTGTGGGAAGGACTCACGTTAAAGAATGTCATGCAGAACTATCTCTCCTGGGTGAGACCCCACAGCAGATGTTGTGGCTTGAGTTGGGTTGGCCACTAAAACAACAACAGAGTGTGAGCAGTCCTCCACCTGAGAAGGAAAGAGCTGCAGAGACAATGTGTGATGAACTGACCACAACCTCTGTCGCCCTGTGGTGCTGTGGGGGAGGAAATTGAGAAAATCAGGAGTAAAGTTGAGCCCAGGAAGAAGGGAGGGGTGGAGGGAAACTATTTTGAGGTTTGGTTTTATTACTCACTACCCTGCTCTGGTTTTGATTGGTAATAAACTAATTTTCCCCAAGTCGAGTCTGTTTTGCCTGTGACAGTAACTGGTGAGTGATCTCCCTGTCCATATCGTGACCCATGAGCCTTTTGTCATATTTTTCTCCCCCTGTCCAGTTGAGGAGAGGGAGTGATAGAGTGGCTCAGTGGGTACCTCTTGTCCAGCCAAGGTCAGCCCACCACAGCTGCAGTAGATGTTTGGAAGAGGAGAAGGAGGTGTGTTTTGTTTAAGCAGGGGAAGTTTAGGTCCCCTTCCTGTCTTCCACATCTCATTGAGGCATAAAGAAAAAGGCAAGAACCACACAAATGAAGAATTTGGGATGTATGTCTTTCCCTAATGGGAAATGAGAGAAGCAAGCAAAACATGAAGAAGCCTGAGGTCTTATGCTTTAGCAAAATCACTTCTCTTTCGGAGGGGGCTATGGTTCCTAAACATGCTGTTGTTGGCCTTTTCCATAGCCTTGCTGAGCTGGTAACTATCAGCAGCCTGTTCTGGCCTCTCCCCCATCTCCCACTGGAGGCTTCAGCCAGCTATCTTGACTAATATAATTTGAAACAGAAAATGTCTCTTCTCGTAAAACTTTACTAGAATGAAATTACACATTATTGAGCTTCTTTATCAGAAAACATATTTTAAAATAAAGAACAGCTTTTTCATATTAAGTTAGAAACCTATTAAATGAGTTATTTTTAATATGCTAGCCAATTTGTATTGAGACTCTGAGTGTCTTCTCATGCTTCTGAGGCCTACATTGAATCCAGAAACATGCTGTAAAAATGGCTGAATACATTACCTTTCAAATGCTGTACAGAATAATAATCTAGAGAAACACTTATACGTTATAATTATGTGCTATTTAGAGTCCTTAGCTAGGTAGATAGTCACAGTGAGGAGCTATAGATAGTACTGTTATTTTCAGTGTAAGATCTTCATCTCATTCAGCTTCTCTCTGATGTGATTTTGATCATCTCTCAGAAATCTGATTTGTTGGAGGATTTTATATCACATTTCCTTATCAAAGTTATATTTTTTGTAGCTAAGATGGTAGTTACTATTCAAGAGATCTGTAAACTTCCCAGATCAACTTAATCAACTGAGCAGCTTCCAGAATTTTAAATATGGTCCCTATGGCAATAAATAGGTTTCACTGCTGATTTTGATTTACAAGAAATAAAGTAGATACTTATTTCATTCTACAAATTGATCATGACAGCCAAACTCTACAACCTGGCATTTTGGCACTGTCCTGTGGCTTTTGTGAATGAAAAACATATCACATATGATGTACCTTCTAAGAAGTTAATGTCTTTGCTATATAAAGTTGCATTGAAATATAATGGTGTGCACACCAGGGCACAAAACAGCTCAGATTAAATATCTGGGAAATGAAATCCCTTTGGATGACTGTCAGAACTAGTCTGCCTCCATTATCCCAAGGCACAAGCTGGCATATTATTATTTTTATACATAGTTAAATACCCAGACTCTGATTTCATTAATCATTCAGTTAGGGCTGCAAAATTATCAGGCAGAGGGCATTCCCTGTCTTCACATGAAATGCCGTTTACTAAAATACTATAGATGTATTGCATAATATAAATGCCTGATATTTTAACACTAATAATTGCACTTGAATCAGAGGTGGTTTTTCCCTTTAGTTCTCCTTTAGCCTGCATGCACTTTCATTTCTGCAACTTTTCTAACAGAATCACAGAGGCTTTCTTACACCTAATTAGAACAAAAAAAGATTTATTTTTGAGGTCCTCACCTCACTTTTATCACAGGGACCTCCAGAAGTGCAGAGTTTTTTCTCCAACACACACCAAGAAACAAGTCCTATTTCCTTAAAAACCAAGGAAGTTATCAGAATAAAGCTGGATCAGCCTCCGAAAGATGACGCCAGAGGATTAGAACCTCCTGTCTTGCAAAATGAATCCACTTTCATGCCACTGGAGACCCCATCTGTCTCAAGCCAAGACCATGGCCACATCATAATTCTTCTGCAAGCTGACTAAAGCTGCACCAGTGGTCTAGTCAGCAACGTTCATTCTTCATTCAGCTTAAAACTGAGCTCGGAAATTTACCAGTTGAATCATTATCAGTCTCATATTTATAACATAAACTGTGATTCATTCCCAATTGCTTTCTTGTTCTTGGATTTCATGCCGGGACCAACAAGAAGAGATATGCCCTTCCACTCTTCCAAGATGTATTGGAAGGGGCTAGAAAGAATTTTGGAGTCTCGTGTAAGCACCATTCCAATATGCAGGGTTGATGCTTTATATATGACTATTGTGGCATTGCAATATTTTCCTTCACTAGCAGACAAAATCACTTGTACACTATTTCAGGCAAAATTTTAAAATACAGGCTCATTTCCATTTGCATTCCTTATGAAAAAAAAAAGGCAGATGCAAGTCTGCTCTACAAAATTAGGTCATTGCAGGTATAAGTCCGTTATGGGTACAATCAGTTACTTTAATGTTTAAATTAAAAGAGAAAAATAATTACAGATCATTGGTATAATCTGTCAGGGGTGTTTTGTGAGTTCTCTTGCTTGATAGACAGACTAACATCCAGACTTGGGAAGAAATATTGAACTACTAGGTATAAGTTTGGGGGTAAGTTGGTTTATTATTTTAAAACTGCTTGTTGTAAAAAAAATACTCTGTACTTTGACTGGGGTCAATTCTTGTGATTTTCAGGAAACTAGATCCTGCAGCTAAACTAAGATGCCAACCATAACAAAAATACTTTTTTTTTTTTTTTTTAAGATAGATCTAGACTGTATACACTGTTATCCCAGTCTACATCTGCCATTGTTAAGCAGACACATGATGCTTTCCTCCAAACTGGATGAAGAAACAGCTATCACTGGTAATCACTACATGCAGACATGGAGTTATGGTTTAAGGTCGGTCTGAAAACTCATCCGTACCATACAGGAGCTCAAGCTGTTGATTATTTTCTAATTCCCACTGATATTCTCCCACTCCTCTTTCCTTGGCATGCAGTCTCCTTGTTCAAGAGGATTCAGCGATCCATAAAATTAAATAACATGTTGCAGCCAAATTCTACTTAAACAATGGCACTATTTAGAAAAGAGAGGCAAACAGGATTTGGCCCTAGCTGTGAGTGCAATATTGATCCTGGATTGTGCATATCTTAACAGGCTAAGGCTTTTGTATGCAGCCACTAAAAAGAGCTCAGACAGAGCAGTGAGGTATGAAAATGTGTTATTTTGCTATCACTAGATGTACATATTAACAGCATTCTCCCTTGACCCCCTCTCTTTCTTATTCCAGTTTACTGGATGCCCTCTCCCACTAGTATAGGTTTTTTTCATTCAGTCATCTCCACCTCCTTTTGAACATTTCCTTCTGTGACCACTTCGCTCAGTTAATTGTTTCCTGATTTTTCTTCCAATCCTTTCTCATTTGCTCTTCTTTTCTAAATCCTGGCACAATATGATCTTTTTTTGGATTAATTTCCATGCTGTTGCCAGAGAAGTTACTTGAGACTATCCCCATTTTACAGCATCACAGAGCAGGTCCTGTTCACCAGGGCATGCAGCTTGGAGGTAGGACACTGGAACCTCCAGGAATTTATTCATGTTAAGAGTGAAATTAAATAAGGGTGTTTAAAAAAAAAAAGAAAAAGAAAAAAAAAGGCAGTTTGCAGACAAAACTTTCCCCAGCAAATGCCATTAAGAATATTGTGTTCTAGCTCTGGATATATTTCTCATATAAATGTGACTGTCAGTCCCTTAGTTGACTTGTAAAGTAATCATATCAAACCTGACGGGGTAAATCATTTTTATTAATCCGGAGTAACACTCAAGCAAGTTTTCTGCTTAATAAGGATCCAGAAACATTTTGTAAAACATCTTGCAGCAGCCTACATTGAACGCGTCAGTGCTGGATCCCTGATTTTGAGCTAAGAATCCTGTTCCTCCTTCCTGCAGTCCTCTTGGCCTGAACCGTGAGGCACTGGGTGTGCTGCAGATAAAGACATGCCACTTTAAAAGAAACAAACTTTTGAAATAGTTGAATCTTACTCATTCTAAAATGTCTGAGCTTTGTATATCCCCAGGGTCTCTCTGCTTGCATCTCCTTAAACAATACAAGCCATTATTAAGAACATGAATAATGTGGCATGCTATCATATTAGGATATAATTAAAAACAAGACAGCTAAGCCTCAACGCTGTACTGAACATACCACACATATTGTGGTCTCCTGCATTTGTTCTGAATTAAAATCCCACTTCTTACTTGAAACCTCACCTCTGTTTTCCTCGCACAGCAGCTAGTTAGTGCCGATTTGGATGGCATTCGCTTTTGGTAAAAAAGCTGTACCCACTGCTCGGGGCGGTGCGGGGCACCCACCTGCCTCCCCGAGCAGCCTCCCTCTCTGGCTGCTGGGGTGGGCTCAGGGAGTCGTGGGAGCAGGAAAACCTGACTCCTCGCCCAGCATCCCGCAGCATGGTCAGACTGACACTGCAGCGGAAAACCCAGCCCTGCCAGTCACCCCATGGAGGCAGCACGTCTGCCCCCTCACTTCCTGAGGCAGCTTCCAGTCTGCAGCCATTCTGGGGGGGCCCTCTGCCACAGCAGAAGGACTAAATGTGCAGCTGCCAGCATAGCCAGGACTTCCTCAGGACCATTAGGACCAGTATAAAACCAAATAAGGCACCCACGCTTTCTTCCATCGAGCACTCTGTTCTCAGAGACAGTTTTCTCTCACTAATCTATTTACCTAACCTGAAATTTTACATTAAAAGCCAAGAGCATGTTGACTCAAGAACATGTTGGCAGGTCACCTAATTTTACCCACCTATCAGCTGACTCAGAGCCAGGAGTGATGCCAGGCAAGCATAGCCTGCTGCAGAGCTGGTGCTTCATGGTAACTCCTTTTTCCCCCTTCCCCTGCTGTTGCAGCTGGTTGATAGTACCGAGAAAAGCGAGCAGAGGGCTCTCTACCTGACTACAGGCTCTGTGGGTGGACAAAACCAGGCTGCTCAGGGAAGTGGTGGAATTGCCATCCCTGGAGGTATTTAAAAGATGGGTAGACGTGGTGCTGAGGGACATGGTTTAGCGGTGAGTTTGACAGTGTTAGGTTGATGGTTGGACTTGATGATCTTAAAGGTCTCTCCCAACCTAGGTGATTCTGTGATTCTATGATTCTATATGCTCTGCCTGCTGATTCCTTCCTCTCCCTCATCTTGAAGAGGAACCAAACATTAACTGCTGTCCATAATGCCAGCCTAAAACTCCATAATCTCTTCAGACTTGTCAGACAGTGAAGAGAAGAGCAGGGCTTTGCTGACCCGGAGGAATGGAGGCTCTCAAGGATAAGTAGGAGTTCTAGTAAGTATTCAGAGAAGAAACTGGTGGCTGCACTTCTTCAGCCAAGAATCAGGAGAGTTCAGAGGCTTTGGGGGTGACTGATACCATTATTTGTTGCATTCCTTCCAGAAATATGTCCGGAAGAGGTCTTCCCAGACCTGCCTGGGATTGTTTCCAAAGCCAGCTATGGACTCATACCAGACCTGAAACACTGGAAACCTGCTGAGCAAGGGTGGAAGCTGTAAACAACTTAGGTGCTTTGATGAGTGTTTGGTGTCTAGCCTTTCTTTTGCGGTCTCATCTGAAGAGGTGAGTGAGATGATGATGTTCTTTCCAGGTAAAGTGGCTCAGCACACAGCCCTTTACCTAGTCTGAAGGCTAACCTAGAAAGACACAATGACCTATTGCCCCCTTTGACAGGATTCAGAACTGTTTAAAATGAAATGCTGTTGGAGGAGAGGTACAAGTAGTACTGGGGACACCCAACAGGGGCTTCTAATGCCTTTGCTTATGTTCACGGACTCTTTTAGTTCAAGGACCAGACAGTGAAGGTCTAGCTCTTCTTCAAGTGCTAGGTTACCCCAAATATAGCCAGAACATCAAACTCCAGTCAGGAGCCTCGAGTGGCTTCTGGAGGAGTATCAGACCATGAGAAAGCCTTCCCTCTCACACCTCTCTATATCAATGAGACGGGTTTTTGTAGGGAGGGAGTAGCTGGTTTGTTTTGAAGGGTGATTGAGTTTTTTTTCTTTTTTACTCATCAAAGCATTAGACTTCTCAGGAATAAAATATAAGGCAATTAATGAATTTGTTTTGTCTCCCTGTCACACTGTTCTTAGCATGACCTGCAGCTCAGATTTCAAATCTGTCAACCTGTGCCATGGCCTTTTGGTTTCTTGTCAGCTCTGATGAAGCCATAAGCTATAGCTAAGGAATACTTAGTCCCTACCTTATGAAGCAGAGAGACCGCAGGCACAGTGGTATGTTCTCACCCCAGGATTCAGCATAAGAGGTGTGCCAAGCTGCCCATTCCAGGCCTACTTTCAGGTATGAGTTTTCAGATGTGGGTAGAGACAGTCTGTGACAGAACACTAAAGCTGTCAGGATCAGCTCTTGACAAAGTTTTCTTCCAAGTCTGAGGTACTGATGCAGAGGTCATCCTTGGAAGCAGGGTCAGTGTCTCTTCCAGAGCTTTCAAGGTCTACTACCGGAAAGCCAAGAGGGCTTTAATTTTTTTCTTGTTGCCTGACCTATCGCTTTATACATTGTTCCTGCCTCACCAGGGCAACAGCTTGTTACTATCTGTATTGGTTCAGCTAATTATTCTATTAATGATTCAGCTAATATAGTTTAATACAGGAAATGTAGATGTCACATCATTAAACAATTATTTATGTATTCTAGACCTTTACCATAATCCATCTTGAGATGTGTTAATTTATTTCTCCCCTGGTGTTTATAAGGTATGACATCCTGCAAGCAACTAATTCTGGATCTCCGTTCTCTGAGATTTAATCAGCATTTGAGACTTATACCTGGTATTATGCCAGGATAACTAGAAAGCAACGATGAACAAGCTTTCAAGCATTTGGCAGTTCCTTTCAAACAAGCAAAATTTTAGAAGTTGATTTGAAACATATAAAAAGCTTTCAGAAACTAGCAGTTCTTTCTCACTTTCAAAAAAAAATCAAACCAAGAACCCCTAAAATAAATAAACCCATTGCTTATACAAGCTTGATTAAAATAGTGCTTAATAGTTCCCTAACAAATCACACAGTTATATCGTAGTTTCTCTCAAATAAAAGGAAAGCTAAGTGAAACTAGTTGCTCTCAGTAGCACAATGCAATTGTGGATCAGTGTGTCCTGGACAGGTTACAATATGGATCCAGGGCACACATAGTCAGACATTCCCCTCACTGAGAAAAAGAGCTTGACATTTTACATCTCCAGATAACCAAGGCCATCAAAGTGTCATGGGTGATGTGGTAGAGACACTGACTTTATTATTCATATTTTCTTATCTATTTTATTAGTCATATTAATTAACATCAAGTTGAATAGCACCTTAGACTTTGAAATTTATGTATGACTCAGTTCAATTATTTACAGAATAATTACTAATTAAATAATGTAATTCGTTTAGAAATAGACACACTCATAAGGGTAGGTAGTTGCCACTTTACAATGAAGTGTTCTCTTAAATTTGACGGACAAAACAAATGAAAGTGAAAAAAGAGGAGAAGAAACATCAAGGAGGAGACATGGCTTAGAGAGACACAAATATTCCAGCTGAAGGCAAGCAACGCTGAGCACAGGCTCTGTAAGCGTCTCTGGTTGAGCTTCTGTTAATAAGATTGTCCTTCACACGCCAGCCTGGAATCGCTAGACCCTTCACCTGGCAGTAGAGAAGAATTCATTTGGATATAACAGCTCATCGAGCCATCCTGCTCCTTTTAACCTCCACACAAAAAGTGTTCATTCAAAGGCCTCCTGCCTGGAGCCTCCCATATTTGGGCCTGCAGCTCCAGGCTTGATTTGGCTACATGACCTACCCCATTATGTGTTGTGGTTCATTTTATCCCCTTTGGAAAGTAAGCTAAATAGGCCACAGGTAGCAGAGGATCCCTCAAGGAACCAACCACCAAGTTGAAACAATTTATATAAACATATATATATATAAAGCGACCAGAGAGCTGGGGCGTGGGAGACGTGAAGAGAGAGGGTGGAAGGGTGCACACGTTTTAGAAACTGCAGGTGTTAGAGAGGCCACAAGAGAAAGAGGGAGAACAAGGTGGTGGGTACCAGGTTCAAGATGATGGCACTAGGAAGGACAGGTGTTTCTGGAGTCAGGAGGAGGAGGAGAAGAAAATCATGGTTTGTGCAGGATCCAAAGTTGTCCAAGTGGAGACAGACGAGACTGGAAAGTGGAGGGGAGAAGGGGAGTGCTGAACCACCAAAGAGGAAGCAAAACAGACCGGGAAACAGGCACAGGAGCAGAGATAAGGCAGTTTAAAGTTGTGATTAGAGAGGGGCTGTGGTAAGAGTGAGTGAGTGGTTGGTGGCTGGTAACCATAACAACAACAAAATTGTTTGAAAAATAGTGTAAAGGTACAGCCCCAGGAGCGCCCTCTGCAGCTGGGAGAGCATCACCCCACCTGCAAGGGAGCAGAGACAGTAACTCAAAGCTTCTCAGTGAGCTCTTCTGTGTTTTAGTGTAAGCTTTCCTATGAAATATAAGGCATTTGATCTCCACATGAAAGCTTCACCTAAGTCTGATAGTTACAATTCTGGATAATTATGTCTCAGACAGCTGGCCAAGAAAAAAAAAAAAAGATGGATTTAGCATAAACAGGAAAACAAAAGAGGGTCTGTAAGTGTGCTCTAAATGCTTGTCCGTTCCAGGTAATTCACTAAGGAATAGGACTTCAGTGGATCTTTTCAAGACCCACTTAAGGGAGTGAGCATTAAAATATCAGAGGTACAATCAAAGTATTATACAACTGCAACGTAAAAATTATAGACACAGATAAAAATCACACACACTGCTATTTTGCTGTGCAACTGTAACTGGTCAGACGCAGTAGGGCATGACAGTAGATGACAGTAATCAAGGCTCACTGGAAGCAATTACAGTTACAGGATAAGGAAATATGCAAAGTACATTTAAACCTGAGTCAAATTCAGCATGAAGCAGAAAGCCTCCAACAGTTATCCTATGCAAAGAACAGAATAAAGAAGTTAGCACTCAGGAGCACTGAAACTTTTCATTTTGTTTCCAAAAATTGAACCATTCTCCAAAACAGGAATTTTATGCTAATTACCAGTGTGAAAATGAGAGTACAAAGCAGGTACTTTATTCCTATAAGCAATCTAATATGCCACCAGACTCTTTTTTTTCAAACTGGATTTACCTGGCTCAGTGTGAAACAACACATACGTTTCATTACTAGCTGTGCTTTATTTGCATATCAATGCAGACAAGAACCAGAATACATTGTTGGCCCACTTTTTTTCTAGCACCTGCTCAAACCTATGCAGGCAACCCCTCCGCATCCTATCACTTCCTAGAACACCAAATGCACAAGCACACCAGTCAGAGGGGAGCAGAAATAGCTATGGGTACCATCGCTTGGGTTCCTTTGTTAGACAGCACAATGCAAACACTCAACATGTGTGTCAGCTGTGTTTGCAGGTCCTCTCTTCCCACCCACGTTTAGGTCAGATGTGCCTGTCCCAAATAGCCATCCCCAGATAAAATGTCAAACATTACAATTTTTTTTTTGCATTGTCAGGGGCGCAAATTTCACTGCTTTTCCATTTCAAGGTATTTCTTTGAAATAGGAACTGGAGCAGATCTGTTCCTTTGCCATTACTGAAGTCTTTCCTGACCTTAAAATTCACCAAGGACTTATTTGGATGGGGATTTTAATACTAGGTCATATTGGCTATCTTGATCTGACGAACACCTTCTAAAAGCTTGGACAAAAGTAAAAGTCAAATTTTACCAGTTATTGAAATGGGTTCTGTGAAGCTTTTATTCCATCCTATGGCTTCAGAAGTTTATTATCCTTACTTTGTTTTAATTAGACCTTCAAACCAGCACTATTTAGGCTGAGCAAGCTGGGTCTGGTCCAGCCGGGCCACGTCTAGCACACAGGCTGTTCTCATTGCGCGGCCGGGGCAGGCTGTGCTGCCCTGCCTGTTGGGCTGGCAGCAGGGTTGAGGGACCCACTGCCGCCGGAGAAAGTGCAGGCAGCGGCAGCTCCTTGTGCCTGGTCATCCTCTTCCCTGCTCAGCCTCACCTGCAGCAGCTGCTTTTTTGGTCCTGAGCCCTACTGACTGTGGTCTTCAGATGACTGTTGCTGCAGCTGTAAACGCCAGAGGTGCTGAGCGGGGAGTGTTAGCAGCAGTGAAATCGCAACCCCACAGCAGATCAAATGGTGCTACGGGCCTGTGTGCTCTTGTGCCAAGGATGAGACAAAAATCAAACATCCTCCAAGGGAGGGCTTGCAAACCCCCCTGAGGGGCTTGCGGCATTCCTTCCCTGGCTTGCAAACTGAGAGGGACTGGAGCACTTCATGCTCCTTCACCTCCTGTATTCCTGCACCAGCCCACAAGCATTCCCTGAAACCACCATCCTGCCTATAGCAACAAAAAGCTGAGACCACCTGGGACTAGTCAGCACCCTCTTACTCCAAACTTCAGGCTAAACATGGTTACTTTGTCATCCAAAAATAAGGAATACACCAAACAGCTCCAGAACCTGTCCCTAGAAGCAGCAGCCTGACTGGTCTCCAGCAGCGTAAATCTTCTTCATCTTAATCCTGCCCTACAAGATGTTCACACCTATGGAAGTTATGCGCTGTGTAGATTACACAAATCTGCCTGAGGGGTTCCCTGTCTTAAGTACAATGAGACTGTCTAAGTGTAGTGGTAAGTCTTCTCTAGCACACTTTGTTCCACCCTTTTTTTTTTTAAGTGACTCAAATCCTTTGACAATCTAAAAAGAACAGAAAAAACATAGCCTTATGAGCACCTTCAAGCAGAGTGCGGCAATGTATAAAATAATAATAATGTGGTACAGCAATCTCAGTTTTTCTAGGCTCCTTTTTACCATGGTCTGCAGTCTTCCCGCTGCAGGTTGTGAACTCATTGGCTCTCACAGGGTAATCATGAACAGGTTGAGTTGGTATTTGGATAGGAAATCCACAGGGAAGCCACAGCAGTCATTTAGATTGTTCAGTTACGAAAAGAACAATTTTCTCTTTGTATTTATAAGAATTCTTCCACATATCTTGGGAGGCAGCCCTGTCTCACAGATAAAGATTATTCAAGAAGCTATAGGCCAATGATTTTCAATTTTGTGACTCCACATTTATTTTTTTTTTCTGTGGAGGAGTACAACTCTGCGTAATGAATGGAAGTCTACAGACATAAGGCTTGATAAGTCATCTTTTATAGATCTCTCAGTATTTCATAAAAGCAAAGGTGTTTATGGACTGAAAGTTAACCTCAAAAACTAACCATTTCAAGCCACTTGTGGTTGTCAGTGTTCTCCTCAATCTTGGCAAGAGTCAAATCCAGCTGTTGAAAACTACATTTTGAAAACATAAACTTCCGAGAGCTCTCAATAAAGCACGATGTTCTTTGCCCTCTGCATGTGTGTTATGAGATAGGATAGCATTATTAAGTCTGATTAAACCCCTGCCATTCTTTTCCCAGTGTAGATATCTCCGGCATAGGCTGTGTTTCAATCAGCAGCGCAGCCTGCCTTTTTTGACAGTTCAGCGTCAAAAGCACTAGAAAGAGGAAAAATGCAGATCTCAAATGGCCACGTTATTCAAGGTTTCCGTTCACCTGATGAAAATCTGGAGAGATAGCAGGCAGGTAAAAAGCATTGGGCTGTTCCTACTCTCTTTACCCAGAGTTACCTGGCTACCAGGCTGGGCCTCTGAACAAGTCGTAACTTTGCCAGTTGGCTTCTTCATCGCTTGAGAATGCTGCTATAATTTACCCCAGCTGCCACTAGCAGGCCAGCAGGTAGAAACAAACCCTAATGCAAAGGTATGTTGGTCATAGCCTTTTTTCTGAAGCCAAAACTCCTACACTGGTAACCAGGATAAAGGAATAAAGTAGCTGCCACCACGTAGCTCAAGAATCTACTAGGTGCCAATGGCCGCATCTGCCTATTTTAGGGTTGCTTTTTTCTAAGGGAGCAGAGCAAAACCAGACCCAGCAGAGCAGAGAATGAGAACCAGTTAATATCAAATATCATTAATATGCAATACTCAGGAAAGCAAATGATGCAAAACTCAAAGGAGTTATTTGCCTGGGTTTGGTACAGTGCTGAATAAAAATAAAATTCTCACACTCATTCATTACTGAAATGAACAATCACTGTCAATTACTACTTGCATTCAATACTTAATAAAATTATTTTACAGCACTCTATCTTCAACATTACTACTAGTCTTATTTTGTTTAATGTATACACCATCTCATTCAAATTCTGCCACTTCTGTTAAGTGCTTTTTATGAGTTATTGATGCTCTATTGTTTTGCATGTACTTCATTCTTTACCATCTGTGACAAGATTTTTAATCTTTATACACAAGAAACCAGGGTCAAGCAAGAATGACCTGTCAAGAATACTTACGGCTTTGTGGTTAAGTCTCTCTTGAGTGCGATTTAATCGACGTGGTGCTGCCTGACAACATACAAGATTCAGCAACATAAAATCTAGATGTTAACCATTTGAGACCACCAAAGAGGAAGTTATAGAGGTTTGGGGACTTGCAACAGTACAAAAACTGGGTCATCTGGAATATCCAAGTTTCTTCTTTAACAATAGTTAAACAAGTGGATTTAACTGTGGTTTAGATGGAGCAACTGCAAGTTTGCCTTCTAGAGCTGCTTGATTTTTCATGTTGGTATTATAGCAGACTGTGGATCACAGTGGCAAAGATTTCCAGGTGCAGTTCTGTCACTGGGCCTTATCTTTATATAAAACAATCACCCCAGAAGTCAGATCATTTTAATCCATCTTTTCAGGCAATCTTTGACCTCACTGTTGAGCAGAGGTGGCACTTGTTGCAATGCTCATTTACTTGATAGGAACTGAACTAGCAGCAGCAAAGCATCTATAACCTAGAAGACAGTGCTTGGACAGTGTTCCAATAGATATTTCAGGATAGTTGCTGTAGGAAAGAAACTAAGGGAGGCTATTAATGTGGAGCAATGACAGGAAGAGGGATGGGCTGCTGCAGTGATGAGGAATAGGCAACTTGTGACTAGGTAAGAAACCTTCTGCAGTGTTTATGGAGTAACCTTCTTCTGGCCTTTCATTCTGCTCCAGTGGCTAAACCCAGGCTCGGCTGCTTTATCCCCGAAAGCTACATGCCTCCTGTCAGTCTGGTCCTTCTGGCAATGGGACTATGCTCTGCCTAACACAGTGCCGACCTCAGTAAGTCAGATGAAACACTTTGGTCATTTAAGTGCATTTTAAATCAGTCCACTAGCTTGCCGTTACCCACCACATTAGATTTAGACCTGCTCTCACCTTCAGTGCCCCATACATAACTGCACGTCTTCTGTATAGACAGGTTTGCCCCCTCCACTTACCATTGACATCAGTGTTGATGTCCCACTTATCTACCTCTTCTGCAAGCTTTTCTGTGTCATTCTGTCTTGTTTGTGAGATGCAAAGCTGATTCTGGTTCACTGAATTTGAACTTTTCATTCAAATACCTCCTTTTAAGTTCATTTTGGTGGTGCCTACAATTAGTGGCTCACTGATCATAATTATTTTAAATAAACAATTTAGTTAAGCAATTGAGGTGTTTACAAGCCCCAACAGCTTAACGGCTTGATCTTACTGCTGTAATGTGTGAGGTAGTTCCTCATTCCGTCTCCTCCTGCTGTTTATTACTCTCTCTCTAATCTAAAGTTAGATGGTAAATTCTTCAGGGAAGTGATTACATCTTTCTTTTTGTTCCACGTAGTTCCCGTCATGTTTTAGGGCACAATAAAATGTAAGACAGAATATGCACAAACTGGTACCTGTAATCCAACGCAGACTCAAACCCACTAATATTATTAAGAAAAAGTAAGTCTTAAAACCTAAATGTGGCAGTATGTGTTCAGTGACCAAGAAGAATAGCAGAAATCTGTAAGAGTAGAACTATCTTAAGTGAAAGGCTTAATTTACAAGTCTCCCTAAAGAAGCAATGCCACACTTCAGGAAAATCGGAAAAATATTCAGCTGCATAGTTCTACAGAGGTGCTTAAAACTCAGTAGATTGAATGAATGCGAACTGCCTATTTTAGTCTATGTAAGCAACCAAGAATGTCTGTCTACAAACAGTTTTCCAGGACATAGCTGTCACATGCTTCAGATGAATGTTGTGCTTGCTTCTAGTAGAGCCGAAGTCTATGACTTAATCTTATCTGTTTAACATCCAAGAATCCAGTTTTAGATTTTTGGCAGCTAGCATATGCTCCCCCTGTGGCAACTGCATAATAACATAATATAGTTAAAAAAATCCAGATCCTTTAAGGCTCAATTACCTCATGAAACTATTTTAAAATTCAGAGCAAACAAAACTGCAGTATTTCAGTTTACAAGCATCATTTTAGTTTACAGCTGTTTTAAAGGACCCATTCTAATGTTTTATGTCTTTCACCACCTGCAGAACTGAATGAAAATATTTATTCTGTTTTGCAGAGGGCTACCAGAACCAAGAAAACAGAACTGAGTGAGAAAGAATAAAGTACTTTAAAATAAAGATAAGATCAAGGATAATTGACTTTATTACCACTCTGTAACACTGAAGATAGGTTCAAAAATTTGGCAAAGCTGCAATAAAAATAACCTATAGACAACTAAAAATCTTTAAAAAGGCCCGTTGCCTAAATGAGTATTTATATGAGTACTTATAATCCTGATACAACCAAATTGGATTCTTATTATTTTTAATTACTCTTTTAAAAAAATGTATGTACGTGAAAGTATTGGTCTGTTCAACCTGTGGAATTAATTTGCCTACATTCTAAATTCTTTGGGTAGCAACTGTCTTTTCAGTGATTATCAATACCAGCTGGAGGCTCCATTGTAATATAAAATAAAGAATAAGAATGGGAGGGAAGAATAAGCCAGAACTTGAAAGAGCACTGCCTGAGGCCAGGAGAGGCAACCTCCTCCCTGAAACAGGAAAGGCTAAAAAAGAAATCAATCACCACGAGCAAAAAAGAACAAAGTGAAGCAGGTAAAAGAACAAGGTAAGCACTGCAGCAGGGGAATAGTGGAGAGGGAAGGCAGGAAGGACAATAGAGTTGAAAGGAATCGGTCTCTTTGGTTTGGGGTTAACTAAAGGGTTAACTAAAGGGGTTATGATAGCACTGGAGGAAAGGGAGTTGAAGGTTTAAATAAATGTCCTGGACTGGGATGCCAGGCAGAAACCCCAAACAGTGCCAGCTTCTCTTCAAAAGAGTCAAAGGATTCAGTGAGTGATGCCCAAAGGAGCTCTGCCCAGATGCAAGAGGGAACTAGGGATGGAAGCTGTGGGTCTCCCTCCCCATCTTTCTCTTTGTGAGCAGTTAAGGGATGCTAAAAGGTACTGTGTGCTAGCTTTGTTCTGGCAGCACAGCAGGTACAGGCGTTGCCCTTCACACCAGAAAATTTGTGCTGCTCTACTAATGCCTATTAACTGCAGCTCAGACCAGAGGGGCCAGTTCTAGTACAAAGCGAACAGGCAAGTGTCCATGTCCTTTTCTCCTCTTCACAAAGCTGGCCCTAAGGTAGCACTTGTGGTTCATCACCACTGTAGCTATTTGCTAGGAACCAATACGAGACCATAAATACGCTTCATTCAGAACAGCTGTCTGGCTGCAAGGCTTTCAGCAGAGCTGGGAAAATGATGGGCGGGGGGAGGGAAATTCTCTATGAATTATGGAGCTGGTCAAACACCAGAAAAACTGGTGTGTCAAATAAATGATTTGAGGAAAACCAGCCACATTCACTGAACAGTGAAGAGTTTCTTCACATTAGAGCATATCCATCTAAATTTCCAAGCTGATTCTGAACCAGACATAATTTCCATTCCTTCATGTCTCTTCATGGCAGGCACTGATAATCTTTTCATAAATAGTTTTAGACCAAGAATTATTATGTGAGGAAATGTATGAATAACTTTGAATTACAAGTAAGTTAAAGAGTTTCACAGCCTGTCTGTGAACTATGTACTAGTGAGTAAAAGCAGCTATCTTCACTGAATAAATAATTTGTTCAAAATTATTTGCTCAGTTCAGACTTACCAATTTGGCCTGGATTCAAACCAGTCATTAAGTGAAAAACTGTTTCCTGAAATTTGTCCAACAAAAAAGGTCAATTTTCTTAAAACTTACATGTATTTAGTCGCCTTAGCTAAAACATGATTTTTTGTAAATAGCTCACCGTCGGTCTGCACAGAGATGTCTGCCTGCATCTGCAGACAGTCTGGATCATTAACTTTGGGAAATGTGAAGTGCGCCATGAATCTCAATAGTGTGTTAACAAAGTGCTCTCGGGATCCTGTCAACAGCCCCTTGGGAGGAGTATGTACGTGAGGAGTGCTGAGGCAGGTCCGAGCCAGTCACCCTAGAGAGGGTAAAGACTGGGAGGCTTATCTGCAACCTCCCCTCTTTCCAGGTGCTTTTCAGCAGGGAAAAGGCTTCTGCTACAGCCAAGAGCCCTCTTATCTGCAGGAGCCATGAAAGGAGCCTCTGGGCTCCTGCCCCACAAAAGTGAAGAGGGAACCCCTTGCCACTGGCACTCCAGCTGGGAGCAAGGCCACAGTATGGACATTCAACACATTATTTTCTAACTGAAGCCCATTTCTTTTGCTATGCCAACTTAGGCAATTCCTGCTTCTTGTTCCTGCAGCAATGTCTCAGTTGGGTCAATGTATAGGTTTGTCTGGCTGTATGCTGAATCAGATCAGGGACTGACCAGGAGCTAATATAACCTTGTAAACAAAAGTTATTTTCAACTAAGATGGGAGGGAATGGAGTAAAAGAGCTTGCAGTTACGAATAGCTTACTGCTTGGCTTCTGGAGTTAGCAAGAAACCGGTGTCCACATCCTCACAGTGCTCAATGAAACATACTCAAGATTGCACTGTGATGAAACCATCCTCAGAAGCACAAACACAGGGAAAGAGGCCATTCAGTCCTTCTCCATCCACCTCCTCAACTCCCTCCTGCACCTTTTATCCCTGCTTGAGATCCAGTTCATTAGTTGAGCTTCGTATAAGTGTGTTTGACTGGTTTTCCTTTTTTTCTTTTCATTCTCCATCTAGCTATGTGTTTGCTCAACAATTCAAGAAGGTTATTTAAAGCATATTTTTATTTACATTTGAACTGTAAAATATTCAGTACAGCTATGCTTAAATAACTCGAGGCAAAGTGATAAGAAAATCAAGTATGTAGTTGACAGCTGTGGACAACAGGCAATGTTAGAGGTACATTTTAGCAAAAACAGTATTAATGTTTTATATCTTCATTATACCCTGTAAACACTTACACACTTGATTAAACCTACTCCTATTTAAACTAAGGAAGCTAGTGACACGCAGAAAGTAAAGGATGCATAAGAACACGGTGGATTAGGCCTAAGTTGACACAGAATGTAATAACACATCACGCTTTAATAGATTTACCCAACCAAGGGCTCTGAGTGGAAAAATAATATTATCATCAGAATGATAAACATTCCACTAATTAACTCCGCTTTTAGATTATCCCTCGATATATCTCATAAAGAGACAGTGAGATTTCCCAAGTCTCTCAGAAATACAAAACGGCCTCTACAGCATTTAAAAAAGAGATTATACTCTTCAGGTTTGTTCTTTTAAAAAAGGTTGTACAACTAGCAAAGAGACCTGCTAATAATCATGTAAATTATTTGACTCAGTATGAACTTATTTGTTTAATATGTACCGTGCTGTTATGCATATGATAAGATTTAACATTAAAGTGTTGAAACAATGGGAGAAAATCTCATTTCTTAATGAATATGAATGCTGACATTCACTGACCTGATTTCTCAACGATTCTGAACAATACCATGCTGACCAAATATAACTAAGTTCTGGCACAAAGCTGAATACCTAGAGGAGTTTAAAATATGATCCACTGACTGTGACTCCATACGAATTTGACTTTAAATGTCAAAACAGAAACTGAAGGGCTAGCATGAATGAAACCGCAATACTTTTATATAGAAAAATAAAGGACCAGGCTTCAGATATATGCATTTTCCCTACATGAGCTACCATCCAGCGGTCAACAACGGAATTTTGTGTGAGGTGCTTGTTGCCCTTATCGCCAGCAGGAAGACTAGAACAGATACGGTGCAATTCCTCATCCTCTGTTCCTCATATGCAGATCGCAAATGTGGCCCTGGAGACCGAAGGATAGGACAGCAGATGACAGCAATACTGCCTAAACCAGTTACAGGGTAAACAAAAGAAACAGCAGAGGACAGGAAGATTTGCCAGTCTCAATTGCAATATAACTTCACCATGCACCGACTGTTCTGCTAATGCCAGAGAGCAGGACAAATCAACAGAATATTTTGAAGAGCACTGTGCTGTTTCCACAAACCATCACTGTAGGATGCAGAAACACAGACAGCTTTCCTCCAACACTCATCTTCCTCGCATGTGGTAGTCATTTCTGCACAACGTAGCTTCGTTCCAGCAGTAATAGCAGCATAGGACTATTCCCTCCCTGGTCCCTTTCTGTACTCTCTAACTACGCTATCAGCTATTGACTTATGTCAGCTCTGAGCTATGTCATAAATTTATAGGCAGAAAATAAAAACCAGTCAATCGAAAGCAATCCTTTGTCTGGCTCTACCTTTTTCATATAAGAAATACGTAAAATAATCGGAATCAAGCATATCACAATCCCTCAGCTTGGTATGTAGTTTTCAAGCACATGGAAGAAGCATTATTACAAAACTCCTAGGTCTTCCTGGAAGAAATAGTACATGCCTGAAGGTAAGGAAGGTGAGAACCTCTGAAGCAGTCAGTTGAAAATCTACACTGAACCCTGGGAACTCAAAAGATACACTGAAAGCCTGGCAAATTCATATTTTCATGGAATTTTTTTGTGAATCTTTGTCTTGGAATAGCAGCCTCCTTCAGATCAAATGGATCATGGATACTGGTCAACTCCAGCAAAAGTAAATTTTTGCAATTACGTCAAAGAAATCCTGGCCTCTTTCCAGCACTTCTGTGTGTCATGTAAAACAGCCTCCAGTGTGGATTCACCCTAAATCACCTCTGCAACTAGGGGTTAACTCAACAGAGGCAAAACAGAGCTAAATAAAAACATTGCAAAAGAAGAACCAGGTTTTTGCCTACAAACCTTGATTTAACCTTAGACCCAAATCCTCCTAAACGGGCCTAAGGCGACACAACTTGCTACACCCAAGCATTCAAAAACAGTGAGGCAAAAATCACTACTTCGGCCTGAAAATCCTGACACTGGGGGGCGGGGCGCTTTTACTCGGGATTTTGAAAGTATGGGATTCACTTTTTCAAACTTTTTTTCAAGGTTTATACAAAACTGGGATTCTCCCCACGGTCTTGCAACATCTGGAGCTGATGACTTCAGGAAAACACTAAACACCACTAAAACTGTTAATACTGCCAGCTTGGCTCTGCAGCGCTAACGGCAGGAATCTTCTTTGGGGGCTGCAGGGAAGTCGACTCAGCAGCAGAGCAGCATGGCAGGAATTTCTGCCGGCAGGAGAGGAAGAGGACAAGTGAAGGGAGATGGAGCTTCTCTGAGTACCTCCTGGCAAAGTGCGTGCATCATTGCCTGTGTGACAAAGGGTGGTTAAGCTACTCTGCGTCCTCCCTTCATGCATTTTGCATCAATATTTGGTTCTGGCTTGAAAAGCTGCAACGTTTCAAACCTGGCTAAATTGAGCGCCCTGTAAAATTTAGGTGGCAGCAATGTTTCTTTTCTGATTACAACCCAAATGGATATCGCTGGACAAAGGTGACAAGAAGGATGAGGCAGGTGAGATAAGGATGGGCTGTGTGCAGTTGTACGGTAGTAATTAAAGTGAATTTTAAGGGGGTTACACGTACAAACACAGTAATGATGTGTTGTATCACATTTGGCCATGTTCTCTATCCCGGTCCTCATGACTGACTCCTGCTGTGGTCCAGCATCTGCAGCAAGTGTCTCCTGAAATATGCTCAGCAACCCCCAACTGCCTGGTTTGTTCTGCTTTTAAAATAAACCTTTCTAATAAAATCATTGCCTGTTCTTCAGTTGGTATTAGTACTTCGTAATGCACTTCCTCAATACAGATTTCTTGGGTATTTTAGGTTAAAAGCGACAAGGCACTTGGTGAGTGTGAAAACCTGTTTTAAATCTACATATTCCAGTCCATAGGAGTCCAGCGGTGTCAGCTCAGCCACACTCATTCCTGTAGGAAATGCCACATGCCTGAGGAGCGGGTTTTTTTGACACTAGTGAGAGATGAGAGGGAACAAAAGCAGCAAGTGGGTGTGCACTGGCTTCCCACCGACCTCCTACATTTTTCAATATTTTCATTTTCTCCTTCCTTCCATATGTTTCTCCTTCCCTCCGGTCCTAGACAGTGGTAAGAAAGTAAGAGCCAACGCACAGCTTTTGGGCAGGGGGATTCTGGTGTGGACTACGAGACCTAGACAAACTGCTGAGCACAGTGCCTTGCACAGGGCAGGTGAATATCCCTGCCTCCTAAGAGCAATAAGGAAGTCCACAGGAGAACAAATCTCTGTGTTCTGCCCTAAAATAACCCAGAGTGGCGCTTTAGAGTGGGTTTTAGGACAAGGCAATCAGTCCTGTTATTATTTGATTGCCATAAGGGAGCTCTCTTCAAATGTATGGTGATAGAGCAATAATCTACAATGTACATCCTTATCATCGCTTGTAAGTGAACCATATAAAACTCCTCCGTTATCGTACACCGTAAAAAGACTAAGCCACATGCACATTTTAAAAGGTAATTATTACATTTAAAGAAATGAAACTGCATTCTGAATGATCTCAGTGCCTTATTTAGCACAAGAGACGGCAGCAATTTATTTTTTTCTATTAAAGCAGTTTTTCACAATCCCTTTTTGTTAGAAAATAAAAGCTTAAAGCCAAGCACAGCTGCTGAAAAGCATTAATGAAACCTGTGTCTGCGTAGCAGAATCAAAGCGGTAGGAGAGGTGGCAGCTAGCCACAGAAAAGGGCAGATGAGATAGGGAAAGCAGCAGCAAGGGAGGCATGAGATAGCAGGAGACAGCAAAGATTTACAAATGAGTTACTTGTTGCCATCCATTACAATCTATATCTGCATCAGGGAAAAATGTAGTTTAGAAGATTTGCAGTTTTGAAAATGTCAGTGTGTTATGATAATATCAAAACCGAACGTCAAAATCTTTGGTGTGACTTACAAGTGCATTACATACAGGAGGGCATATGGGATTTGGTTAAATCTAAATAAACATGTGTTTGGAAACGGTCATTCATGTGGCTGGGTGCTTTCTCAAAGGCACATGTATGGTCTGTTATTAGTCTTTGGAAATCAACTGTGTTTCTTACAAATGCACATTAATGTACTACTTTTTATATTTCCAAATTAAATTACATAATAAAATGCATCCTTTCAATCAAGGTAATGCAATCTGACATGTGCTTTGCTTTGTGCAGCAGATGTTTTAATTGTTAGATAAGCTCCTAATAGTTTGCTTTCTTTGAAAGGAAAAGGAAAGTATGAGAGTGACCTCTCCCTCCCCATGGCTTTCAGAGCAGCTACTTTTCTTGAAGATTAGGAGTCTCTTGGCCTCAAGCCCTAACTCCTCTTGTATCTGCAAACTACAATCTGAATTAGTTTTCTCCTTTAACAAAAACTCCTGCTGTGTTGGAGAATCTCTTAATTACTTTTCAAGCTTCTCCTGTTATTGTGGAACTCTATGAAAATCTGATTACAGTGCTAATAAAATGAGTGAATAACCTTTTTTTCCATTTCATCTGAAGGCTTCAAAATACAAAGATACACAAAGTCGCGTAACAAGACTGCATTAATATAAATATATGAACGGTGCCAAATGAGAACCTTATGTCATGAAAATGTAACTGTGGGAACTATTCAATCCACATACGATAATGTGAAGTACTAAGGAATAAAATTTGACAATTTAGGTGTTCAGAATTCTTTATCAAGGTAGTTTGTAAGACTGAAGTTCTGTTCCCTCTGAGAGCCAAGAAAAAACAGTGCACTTCCCACAACCTTTAGCGGGGAAAAAAAAGGGGGGATGGGGGGAAATCCCAGGTCCAAGAACCCCCAATCAGTTTGAACTTCTACAGCTGACAGTGGTGCTTCAAAGGCCACCAGCAGCTTCCAGTCTGCCACCAGACATAAAGATTCTGAACACACAGCCAGAGTTGCTTCAGTGGGAGCTGCTGTCTTTCCAATAGCAAATACAGACCTAAAAATCTGCCCAGCCAAAATTATATAGTACAAGGCCGAGAAGGAAAACAGAGCTCTACAGCAGGGAATTGCAAATCTGTTATGGTTTAGTGGGTGCTCAAATAAATCTTCATCTCTTCTGTATTAGACATCTTTATTCTGAGCTAAAAATTTCTATATCCCATACCCATGGCAAAGAAATTCACAAGCCTCCAAACCACAGCCGAGGTAACCTGACCTGAATACAGTGGTCTGGGACAGAAGGATTTAATTTTTTAAAGACACTGGTGTATCTGTGAGGGAGTTGAAGAAAGCTCCTGCAGGAACAGCCCCAGATGATGAGACCCTCCATCACCTCATTGGTTTTGTCTGTGAGGGAGCTCCTTCTCCACTACTTTCTTTTTAAACTCTTTCTCCTCAAGCCAATTTGGGATGTGTGTTCCTCCAACATTTCTTCTTTCCACGGTAATATATCCTTTGAGGTGATATAGCTGGATATACAGGAAGATTTATTCTAGCCAATATTGGAAATCGGTGAGGAAACTATAGATAGCCTCACCTTAAAAATGTGATGTGCCCAATCATTATAAAATGCGTAACAGCAAAAGGATGGTCTGCCAGATTTTGGAATCAATGATGCTGACATAAAACTAGAGAAACATGGCTGAATTCTATAGGATTTTTACTTTATTTTTAGAGAAAGTAAGGTGAAGGGATGGTGTTTCAATAGGGATAATGTTCTAGACCTACACCATGACTGTCAAACCAGGCTGCTCTGCATTGCCTGCAGGAATTTAGCAGGAGCTGAAGCCATTGCCTTGCTGGGAGCAGCTGATCAGCTGCATCCTGCCTCCGGGCTGAGCTCCTGCAGGTGCTCTACCAGAAGCCAGACGTCTGTCTTCAAAAACGGCACTTTGACGTTATTCAAAATAAAGGAATGAAGACAAGGCATATCCCTTTCTTCATCTGCATATATGTGACGCCTGCACTCTCACACTAGTCCCGTGAGTTTTATGCCAGCATTCAGCCACTGCTCCCCTGGTATTGAGAGGTATCTAGGTGCATAGGCTGCTACATGCTAATTATTACTGATTGGAAAAGCAGTATCTTCCTGTGCTACTTCCATGGAGAGCTGGGCAGCTTTTCAGGGGCGTTACACTGACTTTGGCTTCTTGCATTTCTGTACTGACCACGGAGCCCTTCTTCCCTGCCTGTGAGCCCCAGGTACACAGAACCATTGTCACACGGCATCACGTCATACCCCTTTCTCCCGCCGCATGGCATCTGCAGGCTGCTCTTCTTATGAAGTCACTGGTGATCCGACTCCGCAGTCCTCAGCACACCAGCCAAGGCAGCAAAGGGCTCCCGGTTATTGTTGTTTAGTTCTGAAGATGAAGTGGAAAACACATGTAAACACTAGTGTTTTGTTAACATTTAAATCTGTCTGCTGAAGCTAATGTGCCAGAGGAGGGGGAAGGAAAAAAAAAAAAGTAAAACAAAGGCTGGTTGCTGTGCTGGCTGTTTGTCCTCAGGAGACTGATTTCCTGACGTCACCGGCACCAGCATGGGCAGAGCCGAGAGCTCCTCTTTTGGTTCTTTTGCTGCCGTTCAGATTGGCAGTTCTCTGCTCGATACACTGCTGCAACAAATGGGAGGCAGAGCAGTTTCTTTTTTTTTTTTTTCCCTCCTGTAAATTCAGAGTAAATTAGATTTGGTGCTCCGCCAAGAACAAAATACTGTCTACTATTGTAAGGATTGTTATGGGCCAGATCTTCAAATCTTTACTACTAGCAAAGCATGTTTGTCCAACTATTGAGTTAGTAAAGATATCTGATTTGGCCCAGTATCTTTTACATCTATGCCTGTAACTCTCTTTCCTCCCAGAACACACAAGTGAATACAGTCTTTATAATAGGAAAAATTGGATCCACTTAAATAAGCAGTTCAGGATTCCCTGCTATAACTTTACTTGGCCTGGCTGATTAGTGATCTCTGTTTTCAACAGTGCAATTAATTTCTATAGTATACAAATATGAGCTCTGATAATCCCAACATTATTTGCATGGGTGGAATAAAATTAATCTAATGTGAGCATCCAAGAGGGGATGAAGGTCTAAATAATGTAGTATCTAGCAGCCACAATAATAACTGCCTTGTGGAAAGTTGGAAATGACCTCTGTTTTCCTTGCTGCTTTTTCTAATTCTTGTAATTTTTTGGCTCCAAAGCATTTTCGAGTCAAAATAAAAGAATAGTTATGACACTTGTTAAAATTTCAAAGTGGATCTGTCCGCAACTCTTTCATGTTTGCTTTCTGTAAACACTGTGCATTTCTAGCCAAAATCTCCCCTTTCGCACTTCACAAAGCGGATAGAGCAGGCACCGTTATCTAATTCCGAAAGTGCAAATTTCAGACAAATTTATTTGTTGATGGGTCTCACAAATAATTTTAAATAATTCCAAAATAGCTTATACATGTGTGATATATGTCCAGACATTAAAATCCAACAAGAGGAATACAGTAAACAAAAGTTTCATTATAATTGGTTTGCCTATCTCTGTCTCACAAAATTTTCCCGGCATTGTCTGAATGCAGTGATGGCTGCTGTCATGAATATGAATTATATGGTTTAATATCATCTCTTTGCTGTGAAAAAGTGATTAAAATAGAATTTTGAATGGAATCAGTTTACAACAAGTTTACAAGTTATTAAGGAAAATGTACTTTTACTGTAGAATTATTTTTAATTACAGTATATGGGATGGAGAGGCATTCTAGAAGGACCAGGGAGTGGTGAAGGAATCCCATTTTCATGTGAGAAACCTGGTGCTTTGGTAATAGTCATCTTTGATAATGAGATTTGTTTTAATTAATAGTCTGTTTAACATGTGCATTCCATTATCAGGAATTATTGTGCTTCAGAGATCTCTCAGTGGAAGTAAAGACACAGTGGAGGGTGGCGTAAAGATGTTTGAGGTAGAGGGAGCCACACTGGTTCCACAGCTGGGAGGAACAGATTCATATTATCATGGTGCTGAGAACGACGACATCTGCCAAGGAGTGGTTTCGCTTGGAGTTAGACTCTCTACACCAATGGGATCACCCATGCCAGGTAAATGTTACCCACCATAAGATATGGACAAACCCATTTTCTACTAGGGTAGAATATAATTTGGAATCACATTGCACAGTAATATAGATGACCAAATCCGCAATGGCCAGGTTGAACTGGGTAGCAGCTACGAGTAAGAAGTTGTTGAATTGTTTGTTTGTATAAAAGGGATAGAAAATAAGAAATATTACCTTCTTCTTTTTCATATCCTTTCTACTCTTACCGCTCCCATAACTGACCTCACAAAATAGTCAACCTAGACACTAGTTCGCAGCTAGTCTTGATGTGTTCTCAAGAGACTTGTCATAAGAAAGGGGCAAAAAAGCTAAGACTTAACCTAAATGAAGGAATAAATATTGGTAAGTGTTGCCCGCTGGAAGCAAAGCTGAGTGCTTCACTCTGGCAGAGGAAATGCCAAAATCCCGCTGCTATTTTCTTTACTGAGAATACCATCCTGGTGTTAACTATGATGATGGGTAAGTCATGGAGTCAGCTAAATTAATCTGGATTTACAGGGGTGTAATTGTTATATTCTGCTAGCCTTACTGTTGCTGAGATGTGTATTACTTTCCCAGGCCCAGATCCCCCAACAACAGTGTTTAAGAATGTGTCCTTGTACCCACTTTGTACTACTATTAATTACAGAGGTATGAACTGTCCCTGAGTGATCATGTTAATTTCCTTCAGTAAGTGGATGGAGAAGAACACTCAGCCTACTGAAGGTAATGCCAATCCCATCTGAGTTTACGTGTTAAATCACTTTGTGAGTGCAGAGTATTGACTATAAAAAGATTGAGACTCTTCTGGGTGATCACCATCTGGGATTGCTGATCTGAGACAAGGGTGTGAAAGCATGCAGTCTGTGTGAATTGTCTGCATCCTCCCAGTCGCTGCTGCTATGCGTCATTCTTTGAAGTATTCCCCGAGGAATGGCATACTACCCAGCTGAATCAAGCACAGTTAAGGCTTGCCATAATATCACATTTCCAAAACTGGCCTATTATAGCTTGAAATGAGTTATGTGCCTTTTGTTTGTATATTCCATTTTGAAACCTAAAAATATTTATTTTACAGAACAGAAAGAATCCCCCCGTAAAAGGGGTGCTGAAGGAGATGTGAAAAATCAATTAGCAATAATTGATACTTAGGGCTAGCTTGTTCAAACAATTCTCCCCTTGACCTATGCTTACTCTGTGAGTCTTGCTGAAATTTAATTAAAGAATACTCCAAAACACTGATCCTGGAAATATGTTTGGTGTTTTGTGTTTAATCAAATGCATTGGTTTTGTTCTGCATGTAAACTGACTTTAAGAAATCAGTTTGTTGTGGCTCAAAGTTAAAGGAAACTCTTTCTCAGTATTTCACAATGTCTTCCTCCTTAGCAAGACTGATTTATCAAAGCATCCCAATGCAGCACTTAAATGGTGCCTTGGACCAAAGCATTTGTGCTAAAGTGTAAAATTACAGCCCTGGGTCATGGCAGAACACACAGGTATTGCTGGAAGAGCAGTAGAGGGAAAGACCCAGAGAGACAAGTGTCCTCACTATTTTCATTGCTCTAACGCTGCTGACCTGTCCAGTTTGCTGACCAGTACACTGAAGGGAGTAGAGAGTCTCCTAAGAGTTGAGACTCTTCTTGTCTTCGGCTGTACCCAAGAAAGAAAGGAATGGAAAGGTAAGGCAGTTACCTTTGCTTTGGCCCTTCAGATCGACAGAAGCTCAGATCTAGAGTCTAGTTTATGTCAGGCCCATTACGCATATAACCCCATGATATTATAAGTGGTTGCAAAAGGTCCTCTTCTGACAGTACTGTTCCTATTTTAACACTCACCCTTAGATTACTTCTAATATCTTTGGGAGTTGCTGCTAATCTAGAAATGTTTTCCACTTCTGAAACTGGTCATTAATGAGACTGCTAGTACTGTACATTCAAATCCCATTTACAGGTTTCTAGATATGCTAGAAGTATGAACCAAGGCCACCATGAGCTCTTCAGACTATAAAGGAAGACTACCCGGTCATAAATGCCATATTTTTTCAGAGGCTGGGGGGCCCTATGTGACAAGACTATTATATGCCCCAATATAGAGAGGGCTGCAGTTTCAACTACTTCCTCGGATTTTTAGGAACTCTGACTTTTAGTGTGGATAGCATCTTAGTAGACTTCACGCAGGGAGCATAAACATTGGCTCTTACTCACCACTGCAAAGACCTGTACCCTCATGATGTTATAACAACATCTACAGTTATGCAGGAAATAATACTAGATAGGTATCTGATGTGCTTTGTCTTTGAAGGTAGTTTAGATACTCAATATCTGGAAGAGAACAGTTCTGTCTGATTAGCAGCCTCCCAGCTAGTCACCAGCCAACGGTCTGTGAGCTACAGTTTGTGAAGCAAGGGACTAGGCACTTACACATCTGGAAGGAAAAAATGCACAACAGATTGGATTGGGGGAGGGAAGATCATCCAGGGACAAAGTAAAGAGAAAGAACGTGCGCAAAGAGACAATGGAGATAAACAGAGTGTCTGCAAAAGAGGGAAGAAGGGAGAGAGAAAAATAACAAGCAGTTCAGGTATGAAAGCCTTATTCAAAGAAAAACAGGGAAAAAGTAGAAGGTAAAAGTAACTGACGAAAAAGGTGAAATGAAAGCAAAGACAAATGTGTGAAAATACAATGGGAGGCTTACTCAGAATTAGACTATGAGATGGTCTTACTACTCACCATAGCTTTTTTCTCCCTAGTACAACTCTTCTCCACTTTTTGTAAGGGCTTTTGGTTGTTTGTTGTTGGGGTTTGGTGGTTTTTTTTTTGTTTTTGCTTTAGTTTTGTAGGGTTTTAAAGCTTAAAACTCCATCAGTTTCCTCAAGGTATTTAATGAAAGAGAACTTCATTCCAGATGCCAAAATCTGTTTGCTACTAAATAAATAAATAAGGCCATAAGCTGACAGAATAGTCAAATTTATAATACATTATCATCTGTTCACTGAAGGGATAGAAGGGAGAAAAATAGTTTATTTGTGCAAAGACACATTTTGCCTTGGCTCAGAACCTTTTAAAACAATATCATGTGGAAAGCAGGCATTACACAGATTTGCCATAAGAGTCGCAATGGCTGCAAAAGGCCAGCTACAACAGCAATCTCTGTCTTCAAGTAATTAAGTGTGAAGCATTGCAAGGAAAAACAGGAAAATGAGATGGGGCTTGTGGCTTCACTACTCAGGCAACTATGTGAAGAGTCCTCTGAAGCAGACAGCAGGCTACCTAGTGCTTTGTGTACCTGGAAAATCTAAAAGACACTGTAAGGAAAAGAAGAGGAAGGTTTTGCTAAGCTATGTGCCCTCTCAGAGTGCTCTCAGTACCATAAGGCTCTACAACAGTATGTGGCTTTAGAACATACACTGTGGCAGACATGAGGTTTGGACACAGAGA
The DNA here is from genome assembly GCA_013398295.1 of Chionis minor. Lineage (NCBI taxonomy): Eukaryota > Metazoa > Chordata > Aves > Charadriiformes > Chionidae > Chionis > Chionis minor. The sequence continues at coordinate 205,094 of VZSF01006578.1, forward strand.
GATTTCAAAAACTATTGGATTGATATGAAAGACTGGCAATAAAAAGAAAACAGAAATAGGCTTCATCTGAAACACGGAGGTATCCACTACTGACAAAGGTGACAGAACTGTACATGGGACATGTAATTTTTTACATCAGGAAATAGTAAAGTTGGTTGGTTGTTGATTAATTCTATCTTTGTCCCCGACATTCAAGGCCAGATGCTCATCTAAACTGCGATCCCCTGAGATAACACGTCGGGGCATGCAGCCATGAATCTTTGCTATGAGCAGCGGGGAACACAGGTCCTAATCTTGATCTCACCTAAAGGAATATGATAGCTAAAGATCTACCACTTCCGGTAAATAGTGGGAAACTAAACTGAAGGGACTGAAGTGTTGGCTGCTCTTCTCCTAGGAATCCTTACAGAGGTTACCAGACTTCTCCCAGAGGTTACCACCTCCTAACACGGAGGAGCTGAACAGTTCATGAATCAGGTCTAAACCACGGCAGTTTACGTCTTGGCCTATTAAGGTAAACCAACATTGATTTTGGTTTATGCTAAACTGTAAGGTTCAGGAGCTGATTCATGAGCCGTTCAGCCACCCCTGCCACAGGCAGGTGACTCTGGAAGATGGCAGGGTTGGGGGGCAGTTGCTTCAGTCACTGAATTTCAAACTGCCATTAGCTGGGTGCCAATATGTTTATAGGGAGTTCCCTGTGGAGAAGACCATAAAAAAACCCCAAACCAAACAAAAAAACAACCAAAGAGAAAGTTACAGCTTAGTCTGAAACTGTGATAATAATCATTTGTAGCTTAATTAGGAGCCCTGTCTTCCCCTATCATTTTTAAAACTGGACATTATTGTTGCTACCAAGAATACAGCTGCATTCTGAGATCTCGGATATACGTTTCCTTCTGTTCCTGGAATGAAAAATGGTATCACAATTCACCTTTACAGCTATGCTGTAGAAATGAAAAGCTCTTGTAGTATTCACTGATGCTTTCAAGAATTATATTAATATTTTGCATCTCCGCCTGGAGGACTCATAAATTTATACAAATATCAGGGGGTATGAGCTTTTTGACATCCATGTGACTATTATGTATATTTTGCGAAAGGGAAACTGAGGAAAAGCTACTCGGTTTGTGTAGCTACACAAGTCATCTGAGCTCTCCTTACTTTATACCCTAAGTTTTACCAGAAAAAGACCACTCTTCCTCCAAGACACTCATAACAAAATCTGAAATCACATGAACCTACGTTGATTTAGAGTTTCAGTGTAAGTTTAAAACTTAGTCCAATTTAGAAAAAGCCTTCCTATGACATTCATGAACTTTTGAATTAATCTAGATACTGTTTTGAGCAAACTTGCCTATAGATCTGGTTTGGTGAACAAACTATGTAAAGTACATGAAACCAGATCACCCAAGCTTTGATGCTTCTTAGTCACTTTTGGTTTCCATTTTGAGTTTCAGAACAAAGCCATAGTTGAGGGAATGAACTGTTATGAATCAGAATAAAGAAAATGCTTATGTGAGGTTCTACCTAAAGAAACCCACAGACTTTTGCACAGTTCTCTATTTTCCCTACAAAATTAAACAGTGCTTTAAGTCTTCCTTCAGAAATAAAGTAAAACTAAATTCTCCTGTCAGAGGGCTTACCCTTGCTAGGGTTTCAAAAAAGATATCCATTTTAAGGAGCACATTCCCTATGGTACATTCAGGACCACTTTATTAAAATACATACGTGGCAAATAATGTATGGCATCAATAAAAAGGTTTTATAGTGGCAATTAGGATTTGATCCAAAGTCCATTAATGTCAATGGGAACATTTCCATCGATTTCAAAGGAGTTTGAAGAAGGTCCACATGAAAAAAGATGTACATCTGTTTCTAGGCTCACCCAGGTGAGAGAAAACTTGTGTCTCTTTCACATGCCTCCCTTACCTTCTGGGCTCTCACCAATGGATTTTTAATTACCAGTAATGGCCAGACCATTATATTTAAATCGCCAGCCAATTTCAGTTCCATTGTTTCAGATCTGTGGGCTCGGCAAGCAGATGCTGAGGTAGCTGTGCCATTCACAGCCTCCGTGGCATTTCACCTCGCAGGAGATGTAGCATGGTGAACCATTTCGCCGGTGTCCCCCGCAAGCGGGAACTGCGATCCGGTAACACAGTGCAATCCAAGCTGCCGGCGCACAGGAGTGAAAAAGCTATCATTGAAACTCTTCCAAAACCAAATTATATCTTCCATTGTCTCAAAGGAATAATAAACCCTGGCTGGCTGATTGTGGAATATAATAATCATCTAGCTGAATTAGTGGGCATTCCTGGGAGTGACTGATTTCTGCTTTTCCCAAACAGCATTCTTTTCCCCCCAAGATAACAGTTCTTCTTACCTGAAAACCAGGATTTCTCTATACCTGACTACACGAAAACTAAAGTTAAGGAATTTAGAAATGGCGATACTCAGAATTATACAACTTTTGTGTTCATAGCCAAAATAAAATCCTCTTTAGCAAAAATGACAGTGTTTTCCACTGAGACGGTGTCAGGGCACCAAGGGCGCTCACCAGCCTGGCTCTCCCTCTCCGCCCTCCCCTGCGGATTCATTCCCCCAGCCTGTCCAGTGCCCTGGGCCCCATGGTAGCCCCTGCCCCAGCCATGCCACAGCAGAGCCCGTCTCCAGCTCCCCACAGCCCTGCCCGGCCCAGCCATGGGCTTGAAATGGACACTTGAAAATCCCAGTGCTGCCTCAGCGCACAGCGTGTTTGAATCTGTAACCGGCACTTTGTTACTTTAAGGTGTTTTTACCAGGTAATGGCAGATTGTGGTGTTTTCTCTTTTTTAAGTCACACCTTTGATCTTGCGAGTAGAAACCCAAAGTCTTGATGGCACCGAGCAATTTAATGCCAATTTGTGATCCTGAGAATGATGACTCACAAGCTAAGGATGCTGCACTCTCGCCTGCGGATGTTGTTGGCCCAGCAGAGCGAGCAATCCCACCATCACCAAAGCAGAGGCAGAAGCACTTCATCGGAACACAAAGCAGTTAGACCTTTCACCAAGGACATCAGAGAAATGGGCACAAACCAGCTGTTTTCCTGAAGGGACACGTTATCTCGGGTTGCTGCCTTGAAAACAGGCAATAGCACGGGAAGGAGACAGGGGACTTCTTAATCTCTCTTGCTAATGCTGTTCCATTTTGAATGGGATCATTAAATATTGAAAGAGTGAGAGATCAAAAGATATAGAATGACTTTTAGCCTGTTTGCTACGCCTCTCACGTTTGCAGTTCCAATCCAGTGCAGATGTAGGTATTTTTTAGAGAGAAGAAGAGACGCAATGAGAACGAACAAATAAGCCAAACTCCAAAATGCTGTAGTGGTTAGGACACGCTTCTGGGAGTGAGATGATGTGTGGTTTTGTCCCTTTAGTCAGCAGACAGAATTAAATTTCCATTTCCCACATTCTCAGTGATGCTTTTATCACCAGAAGACTGAACAGGCAAGGGTCTTCGGCTGGATCCAGAAGATGGATCTAGGAATCTTGTAGCTAGGAGCCCCAACCAGAGATAGGTACTTATATCTGTAGAAGACACTGTGCCAGTGTCACCTCTCTCCTTGCCACCTCCTAATGACTAGGTTAGGTGGCTTACTACTCAGACAAATATTTGTGGACCTCCCCCGTCTAAATATCTAGCTCTGCTAACATATTTTGCTTGAAATGTATGGCCTTTCCAGAACTTTGTGAACTTCACTAGCCAATACAGCATCAATAGTTAGAAATTACAATAGAGATACCAAATTGTCTTTGTGGGCCTAGTACTCAGCTATGCCACGGGCTGCACTTCAAAGAATTCTGCCAAACACAAGAAATTGAGACAAACATTTCAAAGAGAAGCTGTGTGCTGGATTCTCTAATTACTTTCCACTTTTCCAAATTAACTGTAAAGTGCAAGAAGCATCTACTTTGCAGAGGTAGAAATGGCTATGTAAGATGCAAAGTTGGTCAAAATAAGGGTCTACTTGTATTAAAACAGTAATAAATATAGCTAAGTACTTTATGAACTTAGTTCTAAGGTAAATAAAAGTTCCTTAAAGCATTCATTATGTTAAGATTAAGATGTCCAAGAGCCCACTTGTGCTGTTCAGGGCTCTGAACTCTGGTAAGGACGCTCAGGAAAAAAGTCTGCCTACTTAGCAAGTAGATGTGTTCCTGTGTTGTGCCTTGCAGCTTTTTAAAGTGAAGTGTATGCCTCACCTGTATCGTTCCCACTGCCTCCCCACGACTTTGCAGCCTCAGGAACAGTTCCAGTGTGATTAAGAGTGCCTGTCCCTTCCCTGAAGTTGCTGCTTCCACTGCTTGCCTGCTTCATTTTGGGTAGGTGAGGAAGATGAGCGCTAGCTGTTCTGTTTCCTGCTCCCTGGGGCTCTGCAGAAGGAGCTTAGGGAAAAGCAGAGAGGAGTTTGTCAGGCTCTGCCTAGACGTATAGGCAAAAGATGTCATTTATTTCCTGCAACAGTTACCACCAAAAACGAGACAAAAGATGTTTGGGGTTTTTCTTCCTGTTTGTCCTTGGGATTAGCCACTGGCAGCTGCTATATTGGCACTAGTTGGGTATAAGGTTCAGTAAAGCAGAAGTGATAATTTAGGTTTATCAAACCGCAGACATTCCCCTTTATCCCTTCCAAGTACAGCCCAAATCAGGCTCTTTGGCCAGGATCTTCGGGAAAGAAGTGCAAAACATCACTAGTCTGACTTATTGCTGCAGGGGACTTCCATTTCACTGGGGGAATCCCCTGCAGAGAGCGTGCGGGTAATTTCCACTCTGTACAAGCCAGACAATCTGCTTCAGACTGATTGTGGTCCCTTGGGTTCCTGAAATATATTTGGTCATTCATATTGAAAGGACTGAACAAGCCTGCTGTATGGGGTTTGGTTTGCCGTGGTGGATGCACTAGCCTACTCCTTAAGCGTGCATTAATCATGCATTAACCAGAGAGGACATTAGCCCACATTTTTCTGGAACCTTAACTTTCTTAAAAGGGAACATGAGTGCCCACGGCTTCTCTTTCTGTGTAAAGATGTAACTTTCCCTACAGAACCACAAGAGATCCTCAGAATTTTACCCACCTTTAATCAGAAAACCAAGCTCTGATCCTGCGAATTAAGATGTTATGAAACCAACAGAAAATAATAGGAACGCGGAGGTGCTGAAGAGCGTGTGGAAATAACACCTGAAAAACCCCAATTTTCTTTTCTAACCTATCTTCACTTTTCAACATTCTCTCCCACGTACAGTGATGAATTAAGACAGGCAATGCAGGGAAGGGAATTCTTCCAGTTACAGGTCACTGCATTACAATAGCTTTGGAAATAAAGATTTTTCTCACCAGTACATACAAGATGAGATTTTTAAAGCAGTGGCTTAGTCTAGGATTCAGTTGTTAACGATTTCTGTCTAGAAACTATCAGAGAATTATCCTGTGCAATTATCTTAAGTTGGGCTCTAAACCCACAGAGAGCAACAAACCTCTATTCCGGACACTAAGCAGCGATTTATTCCCAATCTTGAAGAGAAAGCCAGACTTTCATTAAGGACGCGGAAGCAAGTTATTACCTCCCTCCCACCCATCCCTAATATGTTTTATCTTTATTCTTTACAATCCTGGACAGAAAAGCGGCTGAGAGCCATCAGGATCTCTGATGCCACATGGTTATTGTCCCAGTTTTTCTTCTGGTTCCAGTTGAATGACAGCGGGAGCTGTTCTGCTTCTGAGAAAAGGGGAAGAGGAGGAGGTGCAAATTCTTAGCTTTTTAGGTTAGAGGGAGAGATCTTAAAAGTTGTTTGCCTCACAATTTACAACTCTTTTCATATTTAATGGTTTGAAAAGATTAGGGTGGATAAGTTCTAATGATTTGGGGGGTTACACTATTGTAGAGCAAATAAAGAAGTCGGGCTAGTAATAACTTGTCTCTGTGCCCACACAATCATTTTACTTCAGAATGCCATGAAAATAATTTAAACAGATCTCTGTCAAGGCACTTACCTGTGTTCAGGATAATAGGCTTACCTGCTGTTCAGGATTCAGTCATGTTTTCCTTGATATAGGATGTCATTTTTTAAGGGATGAGGACAGAAGCAATTAGCTGAAAACTCTAGTGAAATTTCTGCTGCAGATACCTTCCTTGCTCCTCCACTTCATTTCACATGCTGGTAACGGGAAAACAAAATGAACATGAAGAACCCTGATCTCTGAATCACTCAAATGCTGTCTTTTCAGGCACAGCTGGTGCTTCAGAGATCAGGGTACCTGTGAATTTCTGTTTACATTTGTGAACATACAGAGTGGGATTCATCCAAGTGGCAACAAAAGCCAAGCAAGACTGCAGAGGGAAAAAAAAAGAAAGTTAATTCAGCGTGAGAATAAACTATCTACAAATGCGAGAAAGAGAATTATCAGAGAGAGAAAAAGAATAGAGAACAGGCCAGATCCCCTGGACTATCCTTATGGCTTTGTACATAGGAAATCCCTGTACATAGTACAAGGAAAGCCAGCTATGGGAGGGGAATCCTGTAACGGCACAAAGCTATAGCAGAGACTCGTGCCATTCTGTGCCCCTGGCTCAGCTCAGGGTGGAGGATAAGACTGGGAAAGAGAAGAGCTGCTGCTGGGAGCTGCCTGCTATCTGCTCTCCAAACAGCCCCACGGGGCCCAAGACTCATCAAATACATCGAGCAGCAGGGAAGAAATTGGGGGAGTGACACAGCCTGGGATAATTCCTGTGGAGCTGAAAAGTGGAATCAGGTAAAGAACGAACAAAGGCACCTTTGTCCCCATTCCTCCAGTCCTCTGCTGATAATAGTTCAGATGGATGAAATGATCTGGTTCGTTAGGATTTGGTTGAAAGAGCCTGACAGAACAACAGGGCATGACATAGACAACTGGATACTTCCATCACACTCTTTGATATAAAATATTAAAGTTTGGAAAGTGAGATATGCTCAGGGCAAGACAGATACTGCTTTGTTTTCAGCTGTTAACAGCTGAGTTAATTCCTCCCCCTTTCTCCACCTCAGAAAACCAATCCCTTTTTATCAGTTATAACTTGACCACAATGTTCATTTAACAACTTAAATAGCAATATTAAAATGACACGTCCTTTTAAATGGGAAGAAACAGTAATTCATAAGTAGAAATACAGAAGAAACCTCAAAGTTGCATTTTCCTATTTCTTATTTTGATGAGTAACAATAACTCATAATTTCTCTGTTTTTTAACTGAACAGAAATGGATAAAACTTGCCATAAATGAGATCTCAATGCAGCTAAATAAGTCTAAAAATCTAAACTGATCCAATACTTCTTTAAATTATACACTCTTTAATGGAAACTTGGCTCAGCTTTCTCCAACTTCATGAATTTTGATTGGCATATCTGTCCTTATAACAGACACTCTAAATCAAGAGGCCTTAGCAGAAGTGTTCTTAACTGTAAGTCTTAAAGCGTGACTGTCTGTGCCAGGTGAGCCGAACTCTGGCGTGTCTCCCTGAGGAGGCTGCAAGCTTCTGTGAGAGCAAGGAACTCGGGTTGTTTTGGATGCATCTGTTGTTGTAAATAGTGTCAGCTTTTAGAAACCACATAAAACTAAGCAGGAAAAAAAATAAGTGTAACGTGTGTGCCTTAGCACTCCAGCATGGGTGAAATCTAACACTGGAGTACTGCCACTCACTTCAAAAGGGCCAGGATTTCACCCTGTATGCTCCAAACTTACAAAAGTCTTCCAAAGGATTTTGAATTATACAGTATTATGCAACCTTTAACATCCAAGGGCCAAACACCTTATTTTGAAAGGTCAAAAGGACAAAACTGGGAGCAGTTGATTACCCTGTCCTATTCTCTTTACACTGCATAGGTAGGGCTCATTCAAAATGTCCACTTTTAAAATCGCAGGGCACACCTCGGTGTGCACGTTCTATTCATAAAGCAGTACAAACCTTCTCCCTAGTTTAGCCGTCCTTAATTTAAGCCCTACCATTTAGGGCTCTGGGCCAGAGGTTACACACCAAAAGAAAAATCAGGGCCTGACTCATGATGACTCAAACCGTTCACTCGGTGCAGGAACACTTCAGCGCTCCCTTGATTTTTTTTTTTTTTTTGGCACCGGGAATTTATGACCCAGATTCTGGGACACTGTATGGCCCCATCCTACCCCTGTCTGAATTAGGCCATTCACTGAGCTCTTCTTTCTCTCTGCTTCCTGAGGATCCCAGCAGCAAAGAAGGACTATAATGAAGCACACCCGACCGTCACCGAAGTGAAGTCCCGACACGGGCTGAGGAGTTTCAATAGGCAGGGTATTCGAACAGGAAAATTTATGCCTCTTTTAAGGCACCTTTAAGCAATGGAGCAACACTAAGGAAATAGAGCAGAAGACTCATTTAGAAATGAATGCCATCGCCTCCTGGATGGTTTTCAGGAGGTCCGTTTTGGAATGACTGAAAGGAGAAGGCATAACTGAAGTGATTTTGGAAAAGGGGGCTGTGACGTCAAGAGTGTGCAATGCAGCCAGTGCAATTCTCCCAGCATGAAGAGAAGCACTACTTGCAGAAGATTTGCATTCTTTAAAGGATTTTTAGACATCATAATCTGTTAATTACTACATCATTAGTCCTTGTGAGAAGTCAACACATGCTAGCGGATAGAAACTCACCTAGCTGACATTAGCACCTTTTCTTCCGTGTGTTCACCAGAAGCAGGAAAATACCATGTAAAGGCACACAAAATAGGAAGAACTAGCTGACTGCAGTGTTTTTAAGTTTAGGTGAAAACGTCACTGGGATTATTTAACAAAGAAATAGGAAGAGACAGTAAACCAAGTTATTTCAAAACAATTACTCAACAAAGAAAAAGATTCATTGTATGTACAAGGAAACTGCAAAAATCACTTCTGTTGTCTGGATATAACACGAGAGCAGGTGCCAATAGTTTCTAATCCTTAAATATCTCAGCAGCGCTTCAAGTTGTCAATTTCTGTATGTTTGGTAGCAGGGACTCCACCTACACCATAACCATGAGTCAGAAAAAGTACAATACTTCACGGCCCAAGCAGGGAGAAACTTTTCCGTGTGCATGTGGAACGGCGAGAACACATTTAATTCTTTAATTCCCTTTAGTTGTTAAAAGGTGGGGGGGGGGGGCGGGGAATCTTTTGAGCTGCCATTACTGCCTTTCCCCTTGGCTGGCGTATTTCCCTGTATCACCCCATATTTGAGGTGATGAAAGTTTACATAACGCAGCTAAGCATAAACTGGGTGTTACGTAAAGATTAAAGCAGCAGGATCAGCACAGGGACAGATGTGTATCGCACTTAGGCCAACGCAGCCGGTTACCTGCCAGCCAGTTCTGTTAGAAGTTTGGTTTGTTCCAGGTCAATGTTATTCACACTAAATATGGAAGCATCTTGGCTTCTCCCATTCCTTATCGCGGCGCTCGCCACACAGGTGAAGCCTACTCATGTGGGAGGCCAGACCCATTTACCTGACTGCAGTCGCGCTCTGGCACCCATCTCCCACTGGGATGCCCTACCTCACCCCACGCCGTGCGCGGCCCGGGAAGGATGGGGGTTGGGGGGGTGTGTGCGTGGGCGTGCTGCTAGTGCCATCACGCCGCGCGAAGGCGGCGCGGTAGCGCTGTGGTGGAAACGGCCACGACAAACAAGGTGCCTATGACCGCAAAAGGGCCGGCCTCGGCCCCGCGCCGGGGAAGGCGCCCTGTGCCCCCCGCACCGCCCCTTCACCAGGTACCGCGTCCCCCCCCGCCCGCCGCCGCCCGCGCCCTCCGCTCCCCCGGGGCCACCCGCCCGGCCTCCGGCCGCTGCCTTCGGCGGAGAGACGCGGGGGCTTCGCGCAGACAAAAGGCCGCGGGGAGCCGCGGGCCGGCGGGACCGGCGGAGGGAACAAAGAAGCAGAAAAAGATGAGAAGAGCCAAGAAAGTTGATACCGGCCGCCCCGCCCCGTCCCGTCCCGTCCCGGCCAGCCGCCCTCCCCCGGCACTTTCGTGGGGACGGTGCCCGCGGTGACCCCGCCGCGGGCGGGCGGGCAGAGGGCC
>VZSF01006579.1:0-175367 GCA_013398295.1 Chionis minor
GGCGGCGGGACCGGTCGCTTCCCCTCGCTCCGTCCCCTCAGCGCCGGGCGGGCTGGGCCGGGCTGGGCGCCGCTGCCCTCCCGCCCCCTTCCCCTTCCCTCCGCGCCGGCCGAGGGGCTGCCGGGGTCGGCCGGGACAGTCGCCCTCTCCTTGGGCGAGCGCTGTGGCGCCGGGTCGGTGTCCGGGTGCCCGTGAGGCGCCGCCCGGGCCTGTGGGGTCTGAACGGGAGAAGCGGAGCGGCGAAAGGCGGGAACCCGCCTGCGCGTCTCTCACGGGCCCTGCAAAGCTCCTTCCCGCCTCCTGCGGCAGCGCTGAAGCAGGCGCTCAGGGCAGGTACGTCAGATGTTACCGCTACTTCACGCGTGGGTGCGTGTGCGTCTGCTTAGGGTGAGGAGAAGCGATGGGCTGATGGCCGTTGAATTGATGCTTTATGTAATTTGAAGTATGTGTGCGGCTTTTTGTTTGGTTTTTGTTTTGTTGTGGTTTTTTTTTTTTTTTTTTTCCCCCGGAGATAATGCTCTTTAAAGTTATAACTAGTGTTTGAGCCTTCTGCAGTCTTGTAAAACTGCTGGAGTTCAAACAGCTGTGAGCAGTATATGCGTTCTCTTACTGTTTCCAAAACAGTCACCTGTTAAAAGCAGAATTAACTAGCAACCTAGGATAAAGGCTGTTGCAATGTTTTTCTTCTTCCCGGTGTGCTCTTTATTCTGACCAAAGCTTTCTTAAATGCATCCAGTCAAAAAAAAAAAAAAAAAAAAAAAAAAANAAGTCAAAAAAAAAAAAAAAAAAACAAAAAAACCCAAACCCAAAAAATCAAAAAACCAACCTAGTAGGATGCATTAAAAGCCGGAGAACTTCCATTTCTCATCCCCAATGATCTTGTTTGTTGTCATACACTGCACAAGATGGCTTTAAAATTTCAGAGGAAGTCACAGCTAGTCACGATCTCAGCAATTCTTTAGTTGTGTATACTTTCTTTATTCACTAAATAAGTTTTTGATGCAAGATCGTTTTCTTGTGCGTGTTATTCAGATGCTGGTTCAGATGAAATAAATAAACGAAGTCCTGTTTCCGCTCATCCTTTTTTATTGAACCACGTTGGTGCAGATCTTGCAAGTACAGTAGAGGTTGTTTAAAACCATACATAAAACTAGATTTTTGGGTTTTTTCCTGGTTGAAAATATTAACACGTTGGTATTGAGCTGCATAATGTTCTCCGTGGTCCTATGAATGTGTGTCATGTTGAGGCTGAATGTCAGATTATTATTTTTTTCTTAAAACTGATGTTTGTTTATTGTGAATTATTTGTGAATTATTTGGTTGCTTCTATGTGTCTTTCTACTGGTGTTTACTCGGAAGGCTATGGTGTTAGGAACAGCTGGGCTTCATTTAGTCAGGTGCATCGTTAGGTGGTCAAAGCTGGGTTCAGTTTCTGTATCTGATTAGGCTTGCTTTCTATCTGCAGAACAGCTTGTCGTTCTATTACAGCAAACGTAGAACAGCTGAATACCCTCCCAGTTGAAATCATGGTTAGTTAAAAAAGATTCTTAAAGAAAGCCTTTGACTACCTTAGATTCCTGATTTAACTCTGTATTTGGGGCTATGCAATGATCTGTGTCTTAAAATTGATTTAATAATTACCTTTGGACTCAATGAATTAAGTCTTTGAGGAACTAATGCAACAAAACTACTTTTTATTATCTATTTTGGAGAAAACGTTTTCTTTTTCTTTTACGAAAAGTCAGAAACTTTTTCTTTATAACATTCTTGCTGCTATCATAGAATAATAGATGGTTGGAGTGGGAAGAGACCTTAAAGCCCATCCAGTTTCAACCCCACTGCCCTGGGCAGGGACACCACCCACTAGACCAGGTTGCTCCAAGCCCTGACCAGCCTGGCCGGGAACGCCTCCAGGGATGGGGCAGCCACAGCTCCTCTGGGCAGCTTCCTGTGTTCACTGGAAGTAGAATCTTTCCTGTCCATGATGGTTTTATCAGAGTGACTTACCATGTATCTTAGGAAGATTTGTTACATTCAGAATTATGGAAAAAGTGGCTTTTCTGCTCTTGTAATGCCTACTTGCAGACCAGCCTCTTTCTAACCGGACTTTCTAGGGTTTAAGCAGGAGCTACATCGATGACAGAGTTCTGTACTGTAGTATTAAGAGCAGAGTTTTACTGCAAGCCTAATTCTGTTTCCAAGTTGGTGACAGAATTCCTGTCAAATTTGGTTGCTGAGGATCAAGGTTTATATGTTAGTTTAATCTTCCATAGCAAATAGGGGTGTTTGACACTCTGGAATTCTTTACGGAGGTATAAATTATTATACTTGTCAAAGCTACCTGGGATATGTGGTGGAATATATCCAGGGAGGTGGTGGAATTGCCGTCCCTGGAGGTATTTAAAAGATGGGTAGACGTGGTGCTGAGGGACATGGTTTAGGGGTGATTTTGGCATAGGTTTATGGTTGGACTTGATGATCTTGAAGGTCTCTTCCAACCCAAGTGATTCTGTGATATTTTAAAATTGTATGTACTCATTCTTCAGTTTTCAAAAGTCCTAAAATATAGTAGAATTATCTCCTGTTAAGTAGGAGGGGTAGGAGAAACAATTGCCTAACATCATATTTGCATTTCTTATTAATTCCTTGGATAAAATTTATTTCTTTTGAAAATGTTGTGTGGTTTGTTTTTTTTTTTCCCTAAGAAATGTATTTATTTTGTTTTGTCTAGTAACCTTGATCCTGAGAAATGGACAACAGCATTTATAAAGCTTATGAAGATGAAATCCAGTCACTGGAAGAAGAAATTAAACTATTGACTGAAAAGTATGAAGATAGCCAACAAGAATCCACCTTTTTTTCTGACAAGGAGATATTAATGTCAATGTATGTCTTTTTTCACATGTTGGATTAATAGTGATTTTTGTAAAAATGGGTTAGGATGAGCTTTTGCTTCTGTGTTAGGACTTCCCTTACGCTATTTTTATGGTACTGATCTTGTTTAGGACATGGCTGTATATGGTAAAAGATTACAAATAATAGTTGATCTCTTCCTATTGCTTTCTGTTGGTAGTTGGTGGTTTTTTAGGATTTTGTTTTGTTTGTTGTTAAAAAGGCAGTCACAGTGGTCAGAGCATGATATTACTGTGCATGTCCTGCAAAGTTGTTGACTGCAAAGGTCATGTTTCCCATTAAGCACTGTGAAACCGTTCAGTGCATGTTTACTTTAAAAAAATAAAATAAAATGACTGGGGACTTGCACAGGTGTGACTAGTTATATGCTCAAGAAGTGCTTTGTTTGGACCTTTTATTTCCATTATTTAATGGGTATTTTATAGTAAATGTATACTCCATAGATAAGTCATTTAGATGAGTAAAGGCATTACAGCTCATTTTTGTTATACATTACTCGAAGTGGATACTTACATCTCAAGACTTATAATAAAGGCTATGTCTACCTGGTAGTGAACATAAAGTATTTATGTAAGTTAGAATAGTTTACTGTTCCTAGTAACACGGTCCAACTGAAATCTGACTCACTGAAAACGGATCTTTGTCTGAAAATCATCACGTTACAAATGCCTTTTCTTTAATGTTGTTGCCGTACTGATGTGACAAAACATGTTCTTAGGTCTGGGTCTTTTCCTGTTTTGACTTTTCTATTTCTTTTTCAATTCTAGAAAATCATTAGAAACAGAATTTCAGGGAGAGTCTGAGGGACGTGAATCTCCATCAGACCTGAAAGCTCAACTTGAAAGTCTAGAAAGAGGTCTCTCATTTTTAATGAAATTTACTGGTATTCAGTTCACAAGTCATTCCAAGAAAACAGTGGAAAAAAGTAAGCGTTTTTGTGTCCTTTACTGGTCCTATACTGAGCATACTGTTTAAGTTCATTACATTTGCAAAGGAATGTTGTAATTCTACTTTCAATGTTAGCAGAAAGACAATTATTTTGAGATACAATAGAATATTCTTTATTGGCAAAATAGTTTCTGAGTAAATATAGTATTTTGCATAGTGGTAAAGTGAAAGACTGCTGTGAAACTAGTTATGGGGCTTGGGTTTTTTTCCTTAACGTGTGTAACTTGTCTTCATTATTTGTATGATGGAAGGTATCAGTTGGTACTTAAAATATGACTAAAGGAAGAAATACAATAATTGTTGAATAGAATTATAACCAAGTATTTTGTTAACTTTATTTTGTAACAGCTCGAAACAGAACAGTGCAGAAGCACAGATTATTGGGGAATTGCCACTCCCTGTCCTTTCAATTGGAATTCCAGCTTCTTGAAATACAGGTAAGGATCAAACCAAACCAATGAACAACCAAGCAAACAAACAAAACTTCAATTGGACAAATGGCTTCCTTTTCCATCTGAAACCCTCAGCTGCTGTTTTGTCCTTTTGATTGCCCCAGTCTCCTTAATCTAAGGCTCAGTGAGTTGTTTTCACTCTCTAACAGCTGGACCCAACTTTTGACTTCCATGCACATACAATCAAAGTAGTTCTGAAGGTCAAGTTCAACATTCAGTCACAAAATTCTTATTCTGTTCTTCTATAGTCTGGAAAATTGCGAACCCTACCTCTCTTGAGGTGACTGAGGAAAAGCTAAAACGCTGCAAACTTGAACAAATGTGGTTTTTTTACTTTGGTTATATTTCTATTTGTGTTGTTGGTGTGACTAGCCATTACATCACAGGACAGCATAGAAGTTACACTACTGATTACGGATTTTTTGCAAGAAAGCTCTTTCATAAGAATCTGTTCTTAGCAAAGCATTCAAAATGCTAAGCTGCTACCCCAATTGTAATATATCTGCTACTGCAATTTGTAGTAACACTTGTGACATCAGGAAATCTCAAGAAAACTTGATTTTCAGCTCAGCTTTAAAACATTTCTTAAATTGAATGTGATTGAAGCTGATAGTACTGAAACCTGAATTGCTTTGTAAAGATGTCCTTCATAATCTTAAGACATATTACGAATTTAGGAAATGCGGATTTAGATAGTCACATGTAGATAGCATAATTTGAAACTGCAGGAGTTCAGCTGAATGGGGTTATTCTGCAACCTCTGAAGTCCATGCGTGACTTGAAACTTCTGGTCCTCGTGATATCATTTTACCATTTGCTTGGTAAATTACCATGCTTTGGGCGCGGAAATAGCCCATGTCAATTCTGCAACTTGGTTAGATTAATGTTGATTTCTCACCTGTATGCGCCCGCAGAATGGCGACATCTTTTAGTGTCAGTGGAGCTCAGATGAGTATCTGGATGTAAAGTTTATTTCTGGCTGCATTGGTGAGGCTTAAATCTATTACACCACTAGATGGCAGCGCCTGTCTAGTAATTCCTAAAACCTGTACGCTAGACTGATATATAGAATACCCAGTGTCTGTATTTAAAAATAGCATTAAATAGTTATCCTAAATATTTATTATGTATTTGTTATACTATATAACAAATTATACTGTAGTATTTTATAATATAATAATGGTATACAAATATATTGTATAAATAGAAAAATAAAAACTAGAAAAGCATAAATTAACTTTTAAAATGGCAGTACAGGGCACCTGCAGCTTGCAATTTAATATGCAATGCAGATGATGTATCAATTCATCTTAAGTTAATAAACTTTGAATTGCCCATATTTTAGGCGTTTATACGGTGTGGGATGTGGACATATTGTGGAAAATGGTAAATTAGTTAAGCAGGCACCGAAGAAGAGTACAGTTTTTAGTTGTGCCACAATATACAGGGCTTGTTTTTAATTGTGCCATAATATACAGGGTTTATTTTTTATTTTTGATGATAAATACCCAAGTCAAGGAGTGCACTTAACTGTTTCAAACACAGACTAATTTATGTTCCTTTACTCAGTTTTTGCAATTGTATGTGAACTTAAACATTATTAAAGGTTTTGCATTTACTTAAATGTGAATGTGTTTTAGCTGTTGTATAGATCATAATGTAATGGTTTGGTTAGAGTTGTAAGATACAACCATTGTGTACAGTTCTGTATTTTCATTTCGAGTCTACTTCCATAGCGCTCAGGGAAGTTGTGCCTTCAGGCCAGACTAAGACCTGGGAACTTACCTTTTTTTATGCCTCTCGCTTCTTGCATGTTGAAATGGAGAAGCCCGGTCTCTAAGATAACGGCATTAACAGTTGTTTTCAAAATAACCTGTACTGAGATCAGCATGGGTAAGATAGGGTAAATTTGCAACGAGTTTCACCCATCTCGAGAAATAAAAGACGACGGCTGCTTTTGGGAAATGCTTAGTAGGTAACAAGTACATTGGTATGCAGCGGAAGATAAAGAATATTTTTTCACATTGTTAACTCCAGTTATTTAAACTGCTAGTTAAGCTACAGTAAACTTGGTCCGTAGTACCTTAAATCAAACCTGTTAATGAACAGTAACAGATTGTTCTTGTAATTACCTCTAATTTGATCTTAACACGAATGACACTTAGTGTTTTGTTTAAAACCAGGACGGTGGCATTTTAGCGTATGTTAGTAACCCACTTACTGGAAAACCAGTTTCTTTAGAAGGTAGCATGTTAGCTAGTGACTACTAGCAGCTTCTCTACAACTCCATGCATGCGTTGGATCTTTTGCTCTAAATTTAAAATTATGTTTCCTGATGTTACTTACTCAACGTGCTAAATTTTGTAGTGCCTTGGTTTGCTTTTTCCATCTTTACTGACAGCAGTGTTAGCAGTACTTCTGTCCAACGGGTACTAGGGATTGCTGTGATATGTTTGCATTTAACTCCAGCATGTCTGTTTAGGTTTCTCTGTGTTGCCATTCCCGTTTGGGTATAAGAAAAATAAAGTCTCCAGTATAAAGTGAAGCATTTGCTATGGCCTTCAAGCCACGATTTTAAGCTTTTTTCATTCACTATTACTCTAGTGTGTTAAAGAAAACGTAGAAAAAAATAATTATTTTCTTTTGTGGCTTCATTTCTACTATATGAACCTTTCTCTTTTTTAATAGGTTGATAGATATTTTAATTTGGCAACATTTGTTTTTTATTATCATGCACATATCGCTTAGTAACAGTTATTATTGTAAAAAGGGACAAGAATTTCAGGCAAAACTATAGGCTGTAAAATAAAATGAAAACTAACAGGAAAATCATGTATTTTTTTTTTTTTAACTTAGGATAGCCTTATGGTTTTCATATCAGATCTTATATTTGAGTTTTCTGGTATAAGTGGCAGCTAGGGCTTGTGTTGGAAAATGAGAAGAATCTTAAAGAAGCGGACATCATATGAAAGGAAGTAAATAAGCCTCTTATAAATAAGTCTTCTTTTATACATATATATTCTCTGTCCTGACTAGTTCAGGTATTATTCCAAAAGCCTTGTTGTATGGATAATATGGATACTGTTGAAATGAAAGAAAATGTCCATGCATATAATCTGTAGTTTAAAAAATGCTATTTTAAGGATTATAGTACTTAGCAGCATTTGCATATTTTTTTATATGCAAATAGATACACTTTTTTCTTCTTGCTAGAGAAATTTCTAAATCATTGCATTGTTATGTCTCCAATCTAGAACAAAGACAAAGTGTCTGCTGTTATTACCGATCTCAGCATTATAATGGAATCTGGAGAAGATTCAGATATGAGCAAGTTTGTGTCAAGGTAAGGTGATGTTTTTTTAAAGAAAGTTGTTGTATGGGATATCTAATACTAAATGCAGTATTGGGTTTCCATGTAGATTGCTGGCAGTCAGTTTCTTTGGTAATGTACTGCTAGCCCAACCTAAACAATTCTGATCCCTTGTTTTTATCCTTCTGGAGAAAAGATGAAATGCATGTAGTTTTTAAGGCCTGAAAGGACCATTACAATTTCATGTTAAATAGAAACAGGTTTTGGGTTATAATGTGGTTTAGCTGTTTGAAGTTGTTTGGTTCAGAGAAAGATACAGCAAGGTAATCTCAGCTATTGTGTTTTAGTTCATGTAATCGACACGTTAACTGTTACTCAGATGTGTATGTGAGTTGCAGATGTGTCCTGTGGGTGAGTAATGGCTAAAGTGTACGTCCAAAACTCCTCGCCAGTACTTGCCTGTTTCTATTTTTCTGCTCACCATTCTGTTTCTCTTCATTGCGTCAGGATTTCTTTTCACAGGAGAATATAGTTTAAAAACCTGAAATAATTTGTTTGTGCGATGGCTTAAGAAAACCATACATACTAAAACTTAAACATATGACTGAATGCTACTTTTTGATTCTTTTTTGGAGGATGTCAACTTCTTGTGGTACACAGGATGAATAAAGATCAAATTATTTGTCTGCCGTGTTCCACTGTGAAATCTGCCAGCAAACTATTCTGAGAACTATTCTGTTGTTTATTATTATTGGGTAGTTGACCTAATCTTAATCCTGTTCTTTAAGTGATTTCTTTTGTTTTATATTATTTTTTTAGACTTGAGGAGGGAGAGGGAAGGCAAATGGATTGGTGAAAACAAAGGCCTATTAAGTTACCTCAGGCTTCATTAGTCTGTACTGAAAGCTGAATTTTTCATTTAGAGACTTGGGAATTTCCGTACAAATCTACTAAAGCTAGTGGTATAACTGAGAATAGTAGCTGACTGCTCTCAAGAAGCAGGATTTAGAGGAGGAAATTACCCTGGTTTTTTCATGAGTATTTTCTGACAGCAAAAGTGTCTTGAAGCTTAATAGTCATACTGGAAAGGAATGCGTTGAAGTAGTGGCAGACTTTATTTCATCCTGGCGTGAGCACTGTTGTCTTGTCTGTGTCTCTTAACTACCCTGGTCCTTTTCCACATTACGCCAGTATTCATAAGTAAACATAAGTTTTTATGAATGATATAAGATGAATTAAGGCTTTGCTGTCAATAAAGCAACTAGCTCTTTCTCCTTGGCTGCTATTTGCGTCTACCATCTGTTGTGGTTGTGTGAGTGTATATACTGTTGAAGCCACATGGCAAATAGGTTCAACGTAGTCATTTGGTTGAAAAACGAACTTGGGGGGACTCCAACCTTCCCCCCCCCCCTTCAAATTTTGTTTTTTCTGGTTGACTTGTCCTGCTACGTCACAGTGTTTGTTGCTGATCTAATGTAGTGAGTATGTGGCCAGAGTGAGGGCTGATATTGACAATGTCTGTTTTGACAGCAACCTGCTATTAGATTGACTTAATCTGATTATGTGGTCTCCCTTTGTGGCTTGTTTTCTCAATCCCCTTATTAAACTAGTTCTCGTTTTTTACTGTAAGTCCCAATCCCCTCTTTTCATGTCCAGTTTCAGGGTTTTCCCAAGAGCCCTTTATTCTTTAGTCTACTGTCTGCTCCTAGACTCTTGATTCCTACCTCTTCCCTCTCTTTGCCTCCATTTTTGACCAGCTAAATCTCATCTCCCTCTGTATTGTTCATTCTTTTCGGCCTCCCTACCAGTTTCTGTTTCCTTCTTTTGCCTCCTTTGGCCAGTCTTGCCAAATCCATTGTCTAGCTCTGTTCTGTTTTATCTACTGGCCTGGATTTTTTCCTCCTCATCTTTCTGATTTTTTTGGCTTCGTTTTTCATAATGCATGACAGAAAAGGGTCTTTAAGAGCACCAGCATTAAAAACTTGGCATTCAGGTAATTCCCAAGCCCATCCTGCTTTGGCAGAAAACAGGGGGATGCTAGAACACTTGAGCAACATGTTTTTAAAAGAAGCAAAATTCAGTGATCAGTTTTCAACCAGGTACTCCTGCAACAGGTATTACCTGTTTTTAAAAGTTGTACCGTTCCTTAAATATGTTGTGACAATAATATGTATCTGCGTATGGAATCACAATATTTAGTCTTCTATTTTGGGGTTTTACTTGAGTCCCCTTTGCACCAGTTATCACTTATACTTTATTAGTCTTGAGGACCACAATATCTATGAAAAATCTTGTTGTCAGTCTTTGGTTTTTTTTCCTTTTTTTGATTTGATGTCCCATTAATTTTCAAGTCAGTTAACTATTATGTGGATTACTTAGTCAAATAGAAGAATTTAGACAGTTTAAAACCCAAATTTATGAGTCCAAGTGAAGGACTTAGGAAATGTCTGCATTATAGTGAAGAGTGCACAGGCGAAGTATCTTGGAAATGAGGGAAGTATGAATTCTTCCCACAGCTGTAAGTGTCATTCTTTGGTTTTATATGCTAATGCAAGAAGTGTTGCATGCTGTAGTGAGTTAAAATAGATTTCCTCTCTTAAAATAACTAAAGAAGTGTATTAAAGGAGCCTTAAATACTTTTATAACAGTTAAGTTTCGTATGCTTTTGTGTTTTGTTGATGTTATTTTGTAAAAGCGAAGTGTGTTTGGATGAAGGGCGTGTGATTTTAGCCTGATACAGAATTTACTCTCTGCCTGAATATGCTTTTTGCTGGTTTTGGATGACTTCTCTGTTACATGGATGTTGGCTTTGCAGATGGATGTTTTCTGCTCCTAGTGGATTTTTATTTTTTTTTTACTCTGGTGACATTTTGTAATACTAAATTCTTTCCAGTTAAAAAAAAAAAAAAAGGCTTAAATTTTAACCTGCTCTCTGTCAGTACCTTGTTACTTTATACCAAGTTTTCTTGCTATTTTAGTGTTTGTTGTAGTTGGCTTCAGCATTAGGAATTAGGCTAACTTAGGCTAATTGGGAATTATTTATGGGTAGTTTAAGTGCTATGAGACAGTTAACTGAAATGGTGCTCTTATGCAGTCTCTCCCTTGCCGATACAAAAAAAAAGTACATTATTATATATCTGTTCATGCCAACACAGATTCTCCCCATTTCTAAACACTGAATCCACTTTTCTGTCTTCAATTTAGCTAACTCTGTATCTGTCCATGACCGAGTTATATACTCAGATATAATTGGTAGACTAACTTTTACATTTGACACTGGTTATTTGAACTTGTTAGCCAAAACTATCTTTTTTTGCTTGGTGGTCTAGCCTTGAAAATTTTCTTCTGTTCTATTGCCTAAAGATGAATCTGAGAGGAAAAAAGAAAGAAACTAAAAGTGTAATGCTAAAACAAGGTTACAAGGTTTGTGATAGTCTTTTAAATTGCATGAAAGTGGATACTTATCAAAGTTGCCAAGTTTTTAAAAAAGAATGTTAAGTATGTAGTTTTGTAACAAAGTTTTTTTGTTGCCATCTTCCATGTGTGTGGATTTAAAAAGTGTGTTGCAGTATGTGTAGAATGAGTAGACGGTGAGATGTGGGCGGTCATTACAAAGTCTCCATTTTTACTATAGTGTGTGTAGATTTTTATATGCCCAATTATGAGTTGTGGTTAAAGAAGCTGTTCAGAACGTTGAGCTAGTCAGCTATTGTAAATCAGTATGTGTCTACATCCTTCCAGGGACTCAATTTTGCTTGGGCTGCCAGCATTTTTTTCATCTTGGCCTGATTTTGTTGGCAGCTGGGACTACCATGGTAACTTCCTTTAATGATGCTGTTCTTTCCAGCCTAGGATAAAACTTATTTGGCTTTTCTTTTACATTTTCAATATCTGAACTTCATGGTTTTTTTCCAGTTTATGTTTGCATAACATGTTAAGGGTTGCAGTTCCTGTATATTAAATAGAGCTGCCTCTGAGGCACAGTTCTCCTTTGAATGGCTGAAATGCCTTGCTAATACACTGTTGCAACTGTTCTGTTAATGGCTCTGAGTTTCAGCTCTTGGCTTTTCTGAAAATCCAAAAAGAAGAGCTAATCTCAAACAGAAAGGTTGTTAAAAGTCAAATTTAGATGTAGACTTTAGATCCTCTGTAACTTTCTGAAATATTCCCAAATGTAAGTCAGGTATCTTCCTCAGTCGGGTTTTGTTAACTTGTAAAATCCTGTATTAGTAATTCAAATAAAACTTTGTATTTTCAAAGCAGTGCTTGCCAGGTATCTTTTGACAATGAATAATAGTCTGTTTCATTTGACTGTGGCTTCACATCAACAGTGAATTACATGAAGCTGTTCACCCTTATGATTAAAAAATCATGTTGCTTCAGGTATTCTGATACTCAGCTTTTGTGGAATTTTGCATTCTTTGCATTCTTGCCACATTTCTTTAGTAAAAACTGCACACCCTTTATGAGCGTTTTTTCTCCCCCCCCAAGAGCAGTGGATGGATGGTTGGTTATTTTGCAGTTTCTGTCATCTTATATCGTCTCCTTTCCTTTCTCTATCCTGATCCTTACATTACTAGAAATTTGAAGAATAAATATTTTTTTTCTGTTGTGTTTTTCTTACAAAGAAACTCCTGCAAGACAAACTCTTCTCCCGCCCTATCTTCCTACCTTGCCTACCTTCCTTGGCTGTCTCAGAGGGAATGTAATGGTGTACTTCTACTAAAAATGTTTTGCTTGTATACATCATAGTTAACACACAAACATACACAGTATTGCTAGGAGGACAAAATAGTAAATGTATAATGAAAGTAAGTAACTTTAATGCTGATTACTGAAGTAGAAAAGCATATTGCTTATTTTTACTAGTAAATTTCTTTTGTAAACCAAATTTCATGACATAAGGAAGCTTACCAGCCCCAGTATTTGATGCCTTGCAACTTCTCTTGTGAACAAAATCATTACTACCTTGTAGACTGATGAAAAATAACAGTGAGATCTCAGTCCAAGTTAGTGCAGTGTGTTATTCTTTGGTATCTGATGTTTTGCTATCCTATTCAATAGGATTTACCTCTGCATATCATGAGCAGCTTCTGTTTTTCAAAACTGTATATTTTTCCCCATCTGGAAGAGTGGATAGTCAGTCAGCCATGTAGCTTTCCTTCATTTCCTTGAACTTTTTTGGAAATTGCTTCAGCAGTAATTTCATATATATTTTTCAAAATGTTTGTTGCATCTTTGGGAGTGTGAACTTGTCTTTGATTCTTTAGATTCTTGTGAAAGTATAATTTTGAAATTATATTGACACTTATATGGTTTACCTTTTGTGTGTGTGAGACAAGTACAGGTAGGAAATAAACTTCCTTATGTTCCAGGTGCAAAATCTGTATTTCTTTTATGTGTTGCTTGTATTTTTAACTTGACTTTAGCACCGAAGTCCTGGAATTGTAATCCCTTAGGCTTAGGTGGTACTGTGTGTTGTTGCCTCTGTTTGTTAACTATTCTCAGTGGAAATGGAAAAATCTTATTGTACTAAGCATAATCATTGTACAGAATTGTTTTCACTTGATGCTGTTCAAATACTCTGAAACTGGCAAAACGAAAGCTATAGGAGATTTTCTTTATTTCTCTTATGCTTTATTTCTTGTATTGAAAATTTCTCAGAAATGCCAGAAAGTAAAATGACTACCGCTGACCTTTCTGTTTTCAGAGGCACTATGGATGAAAAAATAGTATTTGCAGTAACATTGCAATTGAAGGATTCCCTCACCAGAACAGCACTGATAAGTTACTCCCATGATACAGGCTGTAAAATCTACCAAATCCATACTGGCTAAAGTGCAAGTGCTGCAAAGGTGTCTCCGCACTGCTCTTTTCAGGGCATGAGTTTCCAAGACAATTTATTAGTGCGAGTGTAGCGTCGTTTGTATAAATGAAACTATAATGTATCCATGAGTAGCTGAACTGCTAAACCATGAGGAGCCCAAAATGCAGAAACGCCCCGTTAGGGGTGTCCTGCAAGAATCAGCACCACTCTGTCCAGGCTTATTCATTTCTACTTACAGTGGGCTTGGCACTTAAATCTCTGCGCTGCACTTCTCAGTAACAGATTTATTGGCCTCTCTCTCCCCCATCCTGTCCCACGCTCTAATTAATAAGAGTATCACCATCTTCCTTAATAGCAGATAAATCAAGTTTTAACTGTATATCAAAAAGGGTTTTTTTAGGTGCCATGTGTGATCTAATGAACAGGCCTTCTTCCTTACTGAAGTTTCAAGGTTAATCTTGAAAAGCTGAGTGTCACATGGGCAGAGGCAGATAACGTGTCACGTAAAGATTTAGTTGAATAGGACAAAGATCTAGGGAATATTCAAAGCTCAGTGATGCAATTTGGGAAATCTTACCAGTTTTGTAGGTTAAAGTTTTACCATGCAACATATTGGAATTTATTGAGAAAGTGAGAGCACAAAGTCAAATTAAGATTTTATCAGTGACTACTTTGTCAAGTGACCACCTTTTACATTTAAGACTAACTTTATTGCCATTTACCTTTCCGAGAGTTGCAAACACTGGCTTATAAATTAATTCTTCAATTTTTTTCAATATCTACACTACAGCTGAGATTTTTTGTGTGTGTATGTGATTTCTGGCATCAAATTTAAATAATACTAATCACTAATTCCGTAAGGAAAAAGTGCTATAGAATCAGTACGTCTGACTAGCACTGTTTGGGTTAAACAATATATTTTTCTTTTTGCAGCACTGAAGAACGTGGAAATCTCTTAGCATTTTTCAGAAGCCTTTCGTGTTATGCTGAGTGGCATGAACATCGTAGAAGCACTTTCCTACATTTCAAGGTAGTGTCTATCAAGCCTTTATATATACAGTATTCTGTTTAGTCCTTTAAGTAACTCATCAAGACAGAGCAATGGAGATGAAATTAGGACTCTTTAGCAGAGTATGGGAATCTTAATTTTGTGTGTTGTGAAGAAGAGAATGCCCATGCTTGGTATTTGTCTTGATTTTGACTATGCTATTGATGTGTTCCTCATACATGGGGGAAAATAAGAATATCTATGCCTTTCTGCGAGGGAGTAAGTTTTTCGTTGGTATTACATTTCCTTTTGAACCCAGAAAAAAAGGTGAAAGAAGAAATTAAAAGAAAATAACATTTGTAGTCTTTGGCATTTAAATATTAGTTCTGAAGGACCAGGTCTGTCTTTCGAAAATTTGGCAGCATGTGTTTGGGCAACAGCACAGTTCTGATGTGTTTTATTGGAATGGGAAATAAACTGTTCCTCACTCTTAACTGGAAAGTAGTGTTTGAACTTAGTTTTAAATTACCATTATTTGGCTTGTTTGCTTTGTCTTTGTACTGGTTTTAAGATAAACAGCTAATCCTTGGAGTAAAAATACTACTGTTTTACAAACAGAACATCTTATATCATGCTTTATGTTAGAGGAGGGTGTTCAGCTGCTTAATTGGATGTAGTTTTTTTTTAGTTTTATTCAGCTCAAGCATTTACTGTCATTAAACTCAGCACTGTCTTTACTTTTCAGCTGTAGTAGGAAGTGGGAACTGCTTTGTCTCTTATCCTTTTTAATCTTTTAGGCCTGAGTTCTGTGCTAGATTAATCAATTTCTATTATTGAATCAAAAGTACTGATTTCTGATAATGTTAGAAAAACAAAATAAAAAATCCTGTCCTCAGCTGACCGATAAACTGATGTTGTCTAATCCTGCTGGTTTTTGTCTAAGGACTTTTCTTTAATCCATCCACAGAGAAGGTAGAGCACCAAGGGCTTTATGGCGTGCGGTGTAGTTTTTTGATTGTTTTTTTCCAACTTCACCTGATGCTTCCTGATCCCTATCAGCCTCACGACAGCAGTCACTGGTTTCTGGGACTGCGATTCAGTGAACTGTTGTGAATACTTCTCGTTTTAAAATTCAGTACAAAAATGAAAAAAATGGAAAGGATAAAGATCTGGAGATTATTTTTAAATTGTCTTATGTATCTTAAGCAGTTTTAAAGAGTATTTGTTCAGACATGAGTGTAAACAATGAAGGGATATATTCATTGCTAAGAGATGTATAAAGATAAATTCACTGAAGACATATATTACAAGTTTGTCAATATTACAAAAATACTTTTTTTGGGAGAGTATTAATCAAGTATGATTGACTCTGGGCTTATGAAGAGCTTTCTAGGCCTTCTTATTTCTGCTAGCATTAGTAATGATTTAATTTAGAAATAGAAGACTTTCTGAGGTAAGAGAATTAATAGAGGGTTCAAAGATGAAATCTGACAATTCAAATAACCAAGCTGTTAAGGGTAATGTGCATTTGCAACTTAATATTCTGCAGTAATTTGTGTGGAAGCGACTGGAAGTATGCTTTTAACGTATGCATAAACACAATTGAAGAGTCTTGCCATGTTCATAAGTCTGTAATCTTTGGGTGTTCTTTTTCTTCTACTTGCTTGCTCAAGTATATGGGCACACAATTGTGCACAGTATTGGAGAGAAAACTATTTGGGGTAGGGTTTTGGGTTTATAGCTTTTCTATTATTTTTTTTTTTAAAAGGAAATTGGCCAGGCTGATAAGTAGAAATAGACAGTGCTTCTAAAAGTTTTCTTCCAGTGTAGAGTAAAAACAGGGAAGGTAGATTAGTTTTTGTTTTCTGTTAGTTTTGGTACTTGAGAAGAAAGGAATAATGTAGAAGTGATTGAATACTTCAAATAGTAATGAATGTTTAAGATAAATGACAATTGCAAGTTTCAAGCAAAGTTGGACAGCACTGTCTGTCTAAAAAGTTGACGGTCACAAAAAGCAGGTTTGTAGTGATAATCCTCCCCATTAACGAGAGTGAGGGTGGGATGGATAACTCAGATTAAACAAAAAAGCAATTTAAAATATGCATTGATTTGAATGTAAGCAGGCTTTCCCAGAAAGCAGGGGCAGATTTAGGTTGGTGTGAGTAGAGCAATGTTCAGTTGTAAGCGTTTTGTGTTCTGCCTTACATACTCCCTGACATTGTCCTTTAGCAGTTGTGGTTTTTTTACTGAAACAGATTAGTCTACAACTTGTACGCTTCGCACACACATGCACAATCAAGAATTGAGCATGCCGTTACTACCCTCTGCTGCTGCTTTTCTACTCTACTGAAAAAATCTATGAGATAGTGCTTTAAAGAGATTTTGAAGGGATGAGTGAAGTGTTGCACAAGTCTTTTGTATGGCATTACTTCTACGGCAGGTCTTACTGCATTGCCACCATGAACATTATGTCTGCAAAATGGATTTACATCTGCAATTAATTTTGTGATCTAGATGCACCCTCAGTCTGCTATGAGGAAGAACAACTGAAGCATGTTGGTATTGCTGGAAGAGCACATTGCTGAAGCTGATATTGATAAACAAGAAAAAAATTTTCAAATTTTATTGAAAATACAGAACAGGAATGAGTGATAGGAATAAAATAGAATGGTGTACATTCAGCTTGATATTAGTACTGGTCACACAAATAGAAGGCAAAAAATCCTGCATACTGAAGTCCTCAATGTTTTAATGACTTAACTTGCTATGAAGGAGGAAAGTAAATTAAAACATATCAAATAACTTATTGCCTGCATGAAGCATGTAGAAGGTACTAGTTGTCTGCTTTGGTTTGCTCACAAAATGCTAAGGGCATTAATTAGTGTAAATGTTGATATTTACTACTTTTTCAAAAATATGTACAACATTTTAAGGTGAAATTAATAATGTGCTAGTGCTTAGGTCTTAGAATGTTTACATGTGTTTATATATTACATAAATGAATATATTTGTATACAAGTATAATTGTTTTCATAGGAAGAGTTTTGGTGGTATTTACTGATCCTATTAATACTGGAAAGAGCTTTTTTTACTAATAATGATTTGTGATGAGAGTAAGATCAGTGGCCACAGCTTACGGAACATTGTTACGCTTACACTTCTAGCTGTGTTTTCTCTGTCTTAGACACAGAAGAGGGATGAGAGAACTGGTGGCTGGTATAAATTTGGCTTGAAGTTGGAATGTATTTTTACATGCTTTGGGGTTGGTTGTTTTTTTTTTTTACCTTTTGCTAAAAACCTGGAAACATCTAAGTTTCATGACTTACATGGGAAGATGAAAGTCAAGTAGTATTCTCACTGCTGGACCTGGTTTTGTTCTCAGTTGTATTAAGACAATGGAACTTCTTTCTTGTTATACCAAATAACTTTAAATTATTGGAAATTGGAATATTGGAAAATATTGGGAATTGCTATGTTTGTCTTTGGCAATGGGTTCAGGGCAAAAAATATTTTTGTCCTGCGTTTCATAATTGTATCCTCATTCCAGAAAGATGAGCCCAGAGTTGATGCTTGACATAGTTACTTTAAAAGTGACTAAAAGTCAGTTAGGTCTCAATACTGTTAATGGCAGAGCATCAGTATGCTCAGAATTAAGCATGCACTTAATTCCCCCTAGCACAAGCACTAACAAACCAAGGCTTAGCTAAATAAGATAAACAAAACTAATACAAAATATCTTGTAAAATCAGTATTCTAGATGTAGTGATACACCATCATGCATTTGATGCTTAACTATTTCTACAAATTAGGAATCTATACTAGCTTCAAAATTAGTATGAAGTATCACACTTTTGGCATTTGTTTATCTGAAGAGTTTTCACCTGTAGTAGGTATATGAGGGGAGAAACTGAAAATGGATGTTAGAAACGTGTAGTTGCGTAATTAAAAACATTGTGTCCCGTGTCAATTATGTCTAGTTTTAGGTAACTGGGTGTTAGGGTCTGCACACATTGATTTGTGTTTTTAAAACTCTGCATGGTTTCAAGTAGTTGAGTGAAATGGTGCTTGAAGTAAATGCTATTTTTAAATTAATGATAGAATCAACTTTTCTTTTTAATTTAAAGACCTGATTTGATTTTTCCCCCTAATGAACAAAAGTATTATTGTACAAGAGTGATTCTATTTCTTTGCACTGATATCTAGCTGAAATCTTACTTATTTACAGGTAAAAACATTAATTCAGCTTTGTTGTTAATTATATTGTCACATTTCCTTGTCAAGAAAAAGCAGTGGAACAAGGCTTGGTCTACATCGTCTGTTAATAACAAAGATACTTGGAGCCATGCTATGCTGTACTTTGCCCATTGTATTAAAATGGAAAGCTGGTGTTGCAAAAATGACTCTTGTGAGTACAGCTGAGCAAAATTTATAGATTTCACTTGAAAATACATTGTGTAAAAATCAAATATACGTATAATAGATATACACACACACTCTCTTATGTTATTTTGAAAACAAAATAGTAGAAGGAGGTATTGGAAAAGTTCTGCTTGCTATGTTGCTTGGTACACTAAGCCCAAATAGGAATTATTCTCATTTTCCACAAACCAAGTTTTTAAGGAAGCTTTCATGAAGTTACCCTTTGAGAAGTTCTGTTTCTAAAGATAACTTTCTTTTATATGCAACTTCATCCAATACACTTTGAAGATTAACTGAAAAAGTTTTATTTTAGATTAAAAAAGGGGGATTGGAATTAACATGTATTTTTCCTCTGTAGTTTGCAAAGAATATTTTGCATTTATCTGAAAGTAAACTGTCGTTATTGTTCTGAGTACTGGTAAAGAAAGAGAACGTGCATTTACCTACATGTAAAGAATATGTGGTGGTGAAATGAAAGTTGAGAAGATACGTGTGTGTATATATGTATTTTTACACTTTCGTTAACAGAAAAGATTCTGAAAGCAAGGGTAACATTGTAACTGCTAAATGAAGTGGCTGTTTTGGGATAGATATTACAGAGGAGAACCACAGTTCAACACAGTAAAAGGTTCTGGGTACGCAGGGAAAACAGCATTAGTAAGGGAGAGGATATAAACATGTACAGAGGAAAAAGAATGCTCTTTTGTTACCATGTTTTAAGTTTTGGCATGTATAATTATGTAAGCGGTGGCTAGTAGTATGTTCCTACAGGCAGTGTTCTCAAGCAGGAAAAAGCATTAACGTGCTTTGCCAATTGGATCGGATTCCCTTCCATCCTTATCTCATCCATACGTGTGCGGATGTAACGTGTGTTATTAGATTTGCAGAAGGTGTCATCAGTGATTGTAGTAATATTGTTGTACTGCAAAACAAAACAAATTGTTTTTTAGTAAATAAATAAACACACCCAGCCATACATATACACACACCCATATATGGTGAAGAATTTTCAAACTAATTTTATTCCTCTTACCCTCCCATTTTATTGTCATTGGGATTGATTTGTGTATAATGTAGATATGTAGGAATCAAGTCTCTTCAAACCAAACAATGAACTGATAAGCGATTTGAGGTTTTTATTGATGTTTGAAAGGTATTGTTGATAAAAGATTATTGCTTATGTTTACCATTTCTTCTCCCTGATATATGGGAACTAATGAAAAATTCTTGCACGGTAATTGGCTAACAAACAACTTCTGAACACCGACTGCTTGTGGCCATGCAGATTAGAGGTAAATTGTTTTATTTGTAGGAGCATTGGACAACTGTAGCACAACAGCAGTATGAGCTGTTTTACAAGACAGTGGGTTTGGTTTGAAGTATGTAACTAATGAGGGTCTTCGTAATAGAATGTTAAGGAAATATGTCAAAAATACCTGAAGGTGAAGAATACGAAGACTTTCCGGTAGGTTAAGGGGAACAGATTCCAGTGCGTTATGTCCTAAGTAGAGGTAGGCCAAATTTGTCAGCTTCTAATAGAGAGAGAGAGAGAGAGGGAGGTTATTAATGCTGATATTGCTTACTTGAGGTTAAGTAACTTGTGCCTATTACAAGGCATCAGTATTTTTTTCTGATCACGTAAAAAGTATGTAAAGTGATCTCATGTGAAACATTCTTTTACTGTGAATGTTTAATTCTATTGTATCAAGAAACTCATAGAATAGACCTTCTATGTTTTGGAAATTTCAGTGTCAGATTATTGGCTTTATAACTTGAAATAACTATAAAGCTATGTCCCTGTTTATTAATATTTGTGTGGTCCTCAGAACTGTATTTGAACCATCAGTTTTGAATTGGGTTCTTCTTTGTGTGTGAGAGAAAGGAAGTAGGTTAGATATTGCATAGAAAATGTTTTTATATGAATGACATGAAAAGAGTGAGTAGGCAAAGGACTATTATTCCAAAGTGCCTTAAAAATGAAACAAAAACCTGCAAAGCTTCTTCATTGTAGTTTGTTTCTTAGATTGCAAAAATACAAAAAAAAATGATTTGGTGGTTTATGGATAGTCTGGTTACTAATTTTATTTACTTGGTGTACTTAAATTATTGTCTTTTGCTTACCTTGAAAGCATTTGCTTTGATTCCTCTGCTCTTGATTCTATTTTGATTTGCATTAAATGTTGTTAGTTTAGGAGGTAGAACAGGAAGTTTTAGAAGTCGATTTTCAGCAAGAGAAAGTTCTTCCAGTAACAGAAGCTTTGAAAAGGCTCCATCTTCTATTTCTTCTATCCTGTTTCCGCTAAAATCAATTCTTCTCAAGGTAGCTTTACACAAAAGAAATGAAAAGCTAAATACTTAATTTATAATCACTTGGCATGGGAAATGTGTGTGGTTGTGTATGTTAAATGTTATACTGTTGGCTGCACTGTCCTAGTTGTGATCTACAAATGCAAATTCTACTAAAATATTAATAAAATCCCGGTTTGGATTTCTTTGTGGTCTTAAACTAAAAGAAAATAAATAAGGAAAAAATAAATAAGGAAAATACTCTGGTTCTTTCCAGAGTCTGATCTGAAACCAGCATTATTTCAGATATTCACAGAATTTGTCATGTTGTGGAGTGAGATAGCAGGGAAAGATGCCCCTGGAGCATTTGAAGGAAAAATAATATCTGATCATTTAAGACTAGATGGGAGGCAGAGTTAAATTTTATTTTTAGCAACCTGCTCTTTCTCTGATTGTGTGAGAATATTAAATGGGAGTATTAAGATGGATAAATGGACCAAAATGGGTTTCTATGTTGCCTTCATGGTTCCTGTTCTAATACGAGCATTGAATTAAATGAGTAATACACATTAGTGAAATCTGGCAAAGTGTGAATTATATCTTATTTTGGTAACCTTGGCATACTTTTAAGAGATAACAACTTCAAATATACTATCAGGTGGACGGAAATTAGAATTTGAACATTACTTACTAATGTCAGCGAAATCTGAGACTGCTATCCTTTTTATTTTGTTAAATCGTGCGTAAAGATATGCTGTTTCCTTTGGCAGTGGGGGTACAGCTTCAATGTCTATTTCCTCGCAGTACACTGATCCGCTTAAACACACACAGAGCAGGCAAGTAGGTAAATCTGAAAGCAAATTATTTTGAGTAGACAGTTAAAAGTTATTCAACTAATTTAGGCTTGAATATTCAAAACAGATTTTTTCTAGAACCTTTTAAGATATCCAGTCATTAGATCTTTTTTTTTTAATTGTGTTGTTGACATCAAGTTCTGAAAAGATTTAATATTCTAACTTTTTTGAGTTTTGTATTCTTTTTCTTGTGCATAATTTCCATGTGTATCTTCTCTCTTCTTATCTGAGCATGTCTTGAAATGCTATTAATTGATCTTAATTTGGTTTCATTCTTTAGTTGGCTTAGAGTATTGTGAATATGACAACTGCAACTCTGTGGCCACGTTGAATGTCATCTTTAGAACCATCCTTTTGAAAAGAGAAATCCATGCAGGAGAAGCATCTGGCAGTGCACACATTGCATTGGAGCATTTTTGGCAGGGTCGTGTATACTCTGTGTTACTCCTAGCTGCTCTTTTGTCTAATCATTTTTATAAAAACTCTGGCAATGATGATTATATAAGTACTGTAGGCAATCTGCTCCAGTTTTTTACTGAGGGCTTTTTTATAGCAGTTAATTTAAGTAGTGAGAGAAACTATGAAGTTAAAGCCCATTATGGCTTGTCCTGTTCCTCATAGACATTAGTAGAGTAGTAGTCATTTCTGCTTTGCATTGGTCCTGTATGACCACAATATTAAAATAAATTTAACAAATATGGCTTTCAGTCCAATTTTGTCACCACTGCTATTTGATCTACTGTGTTTTCTACATTGTGAGATTTTTTTGGGTAGCTTCCAAATTGGTCTGTAAGTAGTAGACAGTAGTATCATACTGCTTGGTAGTTTGTTATCACTACGTAGTAAAATAGGATCCTCCGCAACCAGTGAAGAGTTACAGAGGCAACCAGTCAATACTGGGAAGCCAACTGAGTATGTATAATAGAGTAATTTTTTATTTTTTTATTTTCTTACAGAGCTACTGCATAGAATAGAATTGAGATTTGGACCTTTAGCTTTGTGTATATTACTATTTGGTATACTTTAGAGTTCTGCCCCATTCACCTGTTTTGATTTAGTGTCTTGTTTGTGGTATGCTAGAGTGTAGGAAATGTAAAATGATTATGAAACAAGGTTCTCACTATTCAAAAGGCAACAGTTTTTATGCTTGGCTGTGACTGGAAGCTCTGGTGTTATTACAATCTGTTCCGCTTTTAATGAGGGCTTGTTGACAGATGCTATTTGGCAATAACTAACCTTGAATAAAACTTTGGTGGAGATTGACACTCTGGTGGTCTTGCTGAATCATCGGTTATTTTTGGAAGTTTGGGTCACAGAGACACATGAGATATGTGTGTCTTTTTTTGTTTGGCAGACAAAAACTTTGTTCCTTTCAAGTTTAGAGATCACTGTGGCTCGTTAGGAGAAATCTGGACAGTATACCTCAGAGTCTGTAGGAAATTTAGGCTAGTGAAGAATGTTCATGATGTATTTTAACCATTGACCTTCCTGATCATCAGATGTAAATGGTAAGAATAGCCAGTTCTTCAAAGAAATGCTTTTGTCGTGTTTCATCATTACTTGGTTAAACTGTGGAACTTATTGAGCTGTGTATTTTGTTTTTCTTGGTTGTCTTGCCTAACTGATTTAACTTCGTTACATCTCTACAGCAAATGTGTCTGGGTAAGTCTGTAGAGATGCTTATAAGCTGTGGTTCGTGTATTTGGAGTTTACCTGAGATTGCTGACATTTTGTAGGCCTGCTCCATCAGAATTCAGATGACTTTCCACATGAAATATCAAAGATATTAATTCTCGTTCAGAGAAATGAAAAGATTAATTCTATATCCCTTGTCATCCTTTGCACATTAAATTTTCATATTAAAGTATGTTCTTTTGAAGAGCTTAAATGTTACAATATACATATTAATTAACTTACTTGTATCCTTTGTTGGTGGTACATTGCGTTCGCCATCATCTCCTTGCAACATTAGGGAAGTGTCAAGAGAAACGTTTGTTCCATCCTTTATGTGAGAAAAAATGTTATTTTACAAAACAGTGAAAAAAACCTAGAGTATTACAAGAATCTGAAATAGCAGATCTTTTAAAAAAGAGCTTCCTATTACATACTTCCTCATGACATTTAATTTCTAAATGTTAAAATCACATTCTTCATCCAGTGTGTAAGAGTATATATTATCTGTCTTATACATGAGCTATTCACTCTGAAAGGCAAAAAGGGAAGGTGGTGCTGCTAGTGTTGTGTTCTTTAGAAAAGCAAAGTTCTTTGGGGAAAAAACAGTAGACACAAAATAAAAATAGAGAGAAGGTATTGACTACATAGTACAGAAGGAATATATAAGCAATGGGTGTCTACAAAAACCTGGAGTTCTGAAGACAGAAGGTTTGCACATCATGCAAAATTTGATAGGATTCTTGCAACTGTAAGTTGTATTTTTTTACATTATGTTTTAGATTATGTTTTAACCAAGTAATCTTAGTAAAATAACATTTGCTTGCACTTAAAATTAGTAAGAATTCCCTTTTGAGATAGTCATTGCGTCTTTTCAGTTGCAGGACAACTTAGTTTATAAACATGTTCCTCTCAAGTACGGCCTGAAATTTAGCAATTCATTTCTGCACTGAAGTCTGTTTTAAGACCTGGGCTGCTGACAGGAAGTGCCTTTTGTGATGCAGGAAATGGTAGGCAGGTTTGCATTGAATACCATAGGAATTTTTGAGAAGTACATATTGTTTCTAGAATTATAGTATACATACAGTGGGTTTATGATTTGCATGTATTAAAGTTAAGGGGATTTTTAGGTTGACTGTGGCAATTGTGATTGGCTAGCATCATTCATTGTCTTTTTTGATGGGGAATAGTTGTAGGACAGAGTAAGACAATATGGTTTTTGGTCTGCATTGTTGTTGAAAACACATGGGGGAAAAGAATATTACCAGGCGGGGAAGATGTTTTTCTTTAAATGTGCTTAAGGATCAGGCCCTGGCAGGAGTACAGTCCCCTGTTGAAGAGAGCTTCTTACACACTGTGAGTGCTCCCAAGTGAACTGATTTTTTAATTTTTATTTTTAATTTTTTTAATTATTTCCTCCCCCTTTCATCTGGGCATGTAGTGCACAAATACTTCATCTACTAGAGCAGTGTGAAAGTAACACTATCTATCAAGTTTGTTTTATTTGGTATTTGGTTGCTTGCATATATTTTACTGTGGGAATTTTTGTATTCTGCAGAATAAAACCCTCAAGCTTGACATGAAGCCTGAGAAACAAGTATCTTGGCCAGCCTCTGTCATTTTGACCCTTTTTTAGCCTGTGAATCATCCATCCCTTGGCTTTTCCCTGCATCTGTCTATCCAGGCTATGGCTCTTTTTTTTTTTTTCCCCTCTTGTTTTTGTGTAGTGTTTGGGATAGGTTGGTTTGCTCTACTGAGACCTTTATACCCAAGTTAGAACGCTCGCAACAGTTCAGCAGTTGTAGCAAGAAACTTCTGTATAGGGTAAGAGCTTTTGTGGTATTTGGTGGAGAGAAGCTGGGGGATGTAAGCTGAACAGTTGGACTCAAACAAGCAGCAAATCTTACCGAAAGTTTCTGCAAAAATGTTTAGATTGCATGAATATGGTGATGAGGCATGTGAAGACACGGCCCTTGTTGAGGTGTCCATGCTAATAGAGACTTCTGTGTAGGTGGACTTGCAATAGAACAACTGCACTTCTGTTGTAGCATGTTTGGCTCATAAGGGACATTTTTAATATGCTTGTATGAAAAACATGTTTACTGACATAGCATATCTGTACCAGGTGTAAATTTCTAGTACAGTGTCTTACTTGAGGTGGGATCCATGAAACAGTATGCATGTGAGTTCCTTGCAGAATACAGTATACGACTAATTTCTGCAAGTGGGAAATGTCAACAACAAAACCCCCCTGATTATTTGCAGAATACTGTTAAATACATAAAAAATAGTAGTATAAATAACCAATATAATGGAAGTGGTTCTTGGTCAGCTATAAAAATTCCTAGCCATGGAGTACCAGTGCAGAAGATTGTTTGGATTATAACCACAGAAAGTTCATTAGTTACATATGTAGGGAGTGCACTGAAGGAATACTGGCCTACGTACATACTTAAATTCCACCTGCCTCCTGCACTTTACTCCACAGACATGAACTACACATACAAAACTCTATTAACATTTTACATCTAAATACTTTAACCTCTTAAAACTTCTGCAAAGTGATTGGTTAATCTTTATAACGCACAGAGGTCTATAAAGATGGTAGCTTATATTCAGTGGAACGAATCAGTCTAGATACTGAGATGGTGTCTAATAGCATGGTTCTCTTCTGTTGTGGAAATTAAGATTTCATGTTTTCAAACTTCTAATATTTTTATTCAAGACTGGGGGTGGCTGTAGTTTCAAATAATAATTGTAATAAATTTTGCTTGGCTGACCTTTTCCTTAGTAGTAGACTGAAGTTCATTTCATTTTGTTGATTGCTAACACTTATTTCTCCTTTGTTTTCAATTTCAGAGAGTTCAGTTAGAAGAGGCTTAACTGAAAAGTAAAATTACTGAACAGAAAATTGATTCTGTTTTACCTCAAACCAGGACAATATTTTTTCTGTGTGTTCAAGCACACAGTAAGGAGTTAAATTTGTCATGCAAGATGGATTTCTGACTGGCCATGTTTGAGGAAATTGTTGGCATGTATTTCAGTTACAGTTAACACTTGAAATATTCTGGGAGCTAGAATTAGTTCAATAAATGAACAGAAGATTTGTTTGCAAGTCCTGTGATTTAAACTGTGAACGCTGGATCTTTTATAGATGTATTTGTTGCACATAAGGAACTAATTTATCATTTTGCAATGAAAACATGTCATTGGAGAACTGACCTGATGGAAATAATGACCGGCTGCATTCCTAGAATTATCCTAAGCAGAACTGTTGGCCTTCAGAAGACCTCTCTCTAGTTTATAGCACTGCCAGTACGGACTTTGATTAGTCTGTGGCACATCTGTTGGCACCATTTCCTTGTAGGTATACTCCTTATTGTTCTTTTTACTGAAACAGTAGCGTATTCTTATTAGAAGGATTTTAGTAATGAATGTCATCTGATGCTGTGCCTAACTAGTTAAAGTTAATATTTTTAGTATATCTTTAAAAACTTACTCAGTTGTGAGTGAAGAGCCACCTATTAGTTGAGTCATTTAAATGGTCTCTTTTTCATAGGTTTATGAAACATGTTACTTCATCACTGTGGCAGATGTCAGATTGAAAAATACCTTAGACGTTTTTTAATATAAATATGTAGCTGCTGTTTTTAGTCTCACAGTGGAAAGCTATCATTTAAGCAGAATAGCGAAAATATTAAAAAGATATACAGACATGAGTTTTCTAAATATGTGCTGCAATTTTTTACTTATACTAATTATCTTTTGCTGTAGTCTTGTTTATCAGACTAAGTTATTTTAGCAAGTACAGTTAATATTTATGAAAAATTCCTTGAATTTATTAATACTTGGTTGTTACTGCTTGGTTTGGAAATGTGGTATTTTCCTTGGCAACTAGTCTTGGAGCAATCATTGTTAATTTTTCTGCCTGGTGGATGTTGTAGCTCGTTCTTGATGTGTATCACTTGGGTGCTGTCAGAGGTAGTCTGAACAGAGGTAGGAAGTTTTTAACTGTCCCTTTCAGCTGAGGCTGCTGCACTTCATTTAACTCTCCTCTGGTTTTGTGTCTTCTGCTGAAGTGTTAAATTGAACCAGCATGCATGTGGAGCACGTGGCAAAAGAAGTTGACCATTTGGGGGTGCTGGTGGGTGCCATGAGGTATAGTCTTTATTGCTACCTTTAAGACTCTCAAAGCGTTAATAGTGTAGGTGACTACCGCAGGTCTGGACATTCCATAGTAGTACAGGACTGCTAAAACTACTGAGTTGCAACAAACCCAAACAACCCACCCCTGAAAAAACAGGGCAAAAAACTTTATAGTTTAGTAAGTCAAAAGAGAAACTGTGATTTATGCTGTCAGGTTATGTCCAGTAAAAGTACTGTTTTAAGTATTACTTTGAGGGAGAGAGAGATATAAATCATGAATAAAATCATCCTGCTTGTTTTTAAACAAACTCACTGTGTTAATATAACGTAATTCAAACTGTTGAGCTAGTATGCTAGTATATCCCATTCTTGAAACTCTTACAACACTTAACTACATCAGAGTTAAAAATGTTGCTTCAGTCTTACTTGGGAAAGCCTGTCTTTTGTAGGTTTCTCAAACTGCAGCAAGGGTAGTATTTTTGTGGTTTTAATTTGTGGCTTTCCCCGTGTCTGAAACCGTTGTATGTTTTGCTATTATAATAAGACACTTACATACATGCACATAACACCTTATTCATATAATGCTTAGCTTACAAATATTAAACTGAGAATATAAATAAAATACCTTTCTTATATCCTTGGATTGCATTTCATAATCTTGCTGGCTCAGGCTTTCCATGGTAACATCTGTATCATACTCATAAAACTGGAGTGATTCTTGCTGTATAGGTGGTGCTGAATTTACCAAAGGTACAACAAACACAAACAAAAAAAAAGTAGTCTGCAAAGTCTTCATTCTTGCACGGAACAATGTATCTGGCTTTCACTGAGCTGGTGAAGATCTGCTCGTGTGTTGACTATGGAGAATACTTTCTTTGTGACTGGAAATGAAAATGCAATCCGTCAAAACAATATTTAAAGCCTAGAGGACTAGTTGGCAGGGGTTTCGAACGCATAAGGAACATGGAACAACTTTTAACTCTTGATATCCTTTAATTAGATTCTAGCATTATAAAAACTGGTCTTAACGTGAAAAGAAACTGGGAAATAATAAACAGCATTTGCCATCTAATAAGGAAAATATTATCTTAATCACATTTGCTTGTTTCCCAGTGTGTTATTTTTGTTCATAGCAAGAGCATTCTGTAAAGCATTTTATGAAACATTTGGCACGTATGTAGCTAAGTTAATTAAAATGAGAGAGGTTCAAATGCATTTTTCTCAGTTGTCAATATAGTGATTTTCAAACCTGAATGCTCTGTAACCATAATCTCTCTTTGTCTTTACATTTGTAATTAAACAAGAGAAGATACCTTAACACCCCCTGAATTTTTACAGGTTGTATACTTTTCTGTGCAGGGGGAGGAGGCTGCAAACATAATCTTTAAAACTCTTTAAATACACACACACTAATTTTAAAAATAAATCTTTACACGGCATTTTTTTCCTGTTTACTGTACTTAAGTGTTTTATTTAACCTTTAGGTTAATATACTTTAAGGAAAAAATTCCACCTACCGTTTCACCAGATTCCAAGTTCTTCTGTGATTGTCATAAAACCAGATATCCTCATCTGCACGTTAACCTAAAGTGGATTAATAAAAGAGTAAAGTTATGAATTGCACCCAAATTTTGGAAATGAATACTCTTTCAAAGTTTGACAGTCTTAAAAGTGCTTTCCGTGGGGTAAAAAATGCTTTGCCAGCACTCTTTCCCTAGGGTAAGAGGTAATATCCTGGAGCAGGGGGGTTGTACTTTGAATAACATTTGTAAATGTTAAGCCTGTCTGGCTCATCCTACTTCTGATATTAGTTGTTAAAATGGTAGCCCTCTGCTTTGTGGTGATTTATTCTCTATAATTGCTAAGGCTTTTTCTGTAAATCAAACATTAATTGTGCAAACTAGAGGTCTATAACAAGGCATGTGTTATCCATTTTGTTTAATAGTTTAGCTAAGAGACAAAGCAGCTGCCTTCTGACTGAGAGAGAGGTAGAGCCAAAACATACGTATACCATATTAGTCACATTTTATGAGTAATAAAATGTTTCATTACAAGTTGTATATGTTTAGAGAAGTTTCACCTCAGTATGAAATGGAAACTTTTCAGTCTGAAGAGTTCTGGAAACGAAAAATACTTTTTAAAATTGTGTATGTGTGTAGAGACTTTCAGACGTGACTAAATGCTTCATTGAATGACTTCTTAGGCAATTTATTGAAAAATTGGTTTCACAATAAATATTTGTTTTGAGTAAAATTCTGCATCAGTTCTATAGATAACTTAGTAAATGCTGTCCAGGTGTAGAGTTTTCATCCGAACTGTAAGCAGCAGTTTTCTGGATTTCTAATGCATTTCTTCCTTCCCCGTCTTTTTCCTTATTATGTATTTTTGGCAGTCAGTATAAATGGGAGCCAGATGACCAACTTTAAAGTTTACAAAGTAGCTTTTTTGAGTTTTTAAAAGTATGTAGCAATAAAATCTATTGGGAATATAATCAGATTTACATTTCTTTCTTTTTCATTACTTTTATTTTTTTTAGATAGCACCGTCAGCTAGACTAATGTTGGGGATAAACAGCGGACCTATTTGTTAAAGTTTTCTTGTAAGTGCTGCCTTGTTTAGAAACCAGATGTCTGTAGTAAATCTACAAGTTGTAGAGTGGCTACGGCCATTTGCTGTCTAAACTTTTTTCCAGTTTACCAGTTTATCAGTTACCACTTTCTGAACTCACTAGGCTTTTATAAAAATGTTTTTTGTTTAGCTCATATGCAAATTAAACAATGTCATAGTTTGGACTTGGGACTTGCTCTAGGATAATGATTTTGCTATGAGTATGTAACTGAAATGTAAAGGGAAGAGGCGCAATAATGGAAATTGGAGCCTGAATCACATTGGTTGCTGCTCTGCTGAAACAATATGAACAACAAAAGTTCTGAAGTGGCTGAGTTGTTAAGGTGTTTTCTGCTGCGGTACGTAGGAACTTGCAGTTGGAAGTACTGTGTGAAAGGATGGATTTGCTGAGGAAGGGACAAAAAAGTTTCAGTGTCAGTACTGTCTTAGTGTCAGTACTATCTTAGTGTCACTCATGGTCTCACGTGTGTTTCAGAAGTAATGACAGCAGCTCTGCTTTGTGCTTACCTCTTTCCAGCTGCCACCCTCCTGCCAAACATCCACGTTAAGATTTCATCTGGCTCTGGGGCATCCAAGTTTTTCCAATGCTCGAATGGAATCAAAGGGTAAATGTTCTAAGGGAAAAGTATTAACTATCAAAGCTGAAAGCATGTTATAAAATATTAAATATATTTGTTATATTCTTATAAGCATTTATTTTATAAGTACTGAAATCCTAGATTTGTAATGTTAAAAGACTTTAGTAACAGCTTCTGCAGAAAACATTGACCAAAGTCTGTGTTCATCAGGATGACAAGATTTCAGTGGAATGCTTACCACAAAAACATTGTGTAACGTGTATACTTACTGTTGATAGCCAAGCACTTAGAAGAAACTCATGAACACTTAAAAATACATTTGAAGAGTGACACATAAGTAATTACTTTGGCATGATGTCATCAAGGTTTACCTGACTGTATGGTTTTGCTGTCACTTTAAAC
Source organism: Chionis minor (assembly GCA_013398295.1). Classification (NCBI taxonomy): domain Eukaryota; kingdom Metazoa; phylum Chordata; class Aves; order Charadriiformes; family Chionidae; genus Chionis; species Chionis minor. Next base: position 31,423 of record VZSF01006579.1, read on the forward strand.
TGTCAGTGCCAAGTAAAGTAGTAGTCCTGTCCTGTGTTTTGTCTCCTTCTCATCCCTTGTGCCAGGAAGGGGGAAAAAAACAAAGTAGCAAACAATTTCAAATAAAAACTTTTTATCTGAATGTATAACAGCTGCTCGCATCAGCTCAAAGAAGGGGATGAGGAAGGATAGTGTTGTTTCTGTCAGCATCAGTGCTACTTTGTTTATGTTCAGAATGACTTGGAACAACCAGGTATCCAAAGCATCTGGAATGAAGAGTGTGGTTCGGGTGCGTTGGCAATAGGGAGGGCAAGAGGAAGTATTCACCCTGGCAAGCAGAGAATGCTTTCTAGGCATTGTTAGTGCCCAGAAGTACCTGGCTCTGGGCTCCAGTTACAGGCATCTGTGTACTTAGAAAGTGGTTTCTTTTCTGAATACCTAAACAAGCTCTGTTGTTAACTAGTTGAGCTCCAGTTTGTGAAGAGGGTCTTGATGATGTGTTTATGGTGTGCTTTCTGATTTGTCAGGTCTGCCTCTGTTTTTTAACCCATGATACCTCATTTTCATTGTCTTTCCCCACAAGACACTTTCACCTGAAATGTTGGGCATTTTAAATGGCTGTTTTACTAATTGTATGAAATGGAATCCTGGCTTAAATTTGAAGAGTAGTAATTTCCCTACACTTGTGTAAGGATATGAAACGTCGCTGCAGGTGTAAATGAAGTATAACACTTTTTTACTTCTAATAGGGAATCCAAGCCAGTGTAGCAATGGACGCTTGCTCTCTGGATTCTGCTTTCTGAAAAACTTAACTTTAGGGGAAAAGTGTTGCATGCAGAGTAGGTGTAAAATTTGTTCCCAGTGTTGCCTTCTATCAAGTTAGACAATGAAGAATGAAAGGCTTTTAGGAGAGAAAAAGAGAGAAGTTGGATGGATATGGATGCCAGAGGTAGGAAGGGTATGGGAAGGCAAGACAAAAATTAAGGTAACTATCCAAACTGTACATGATCAAATCTTCTTCAGTGTTTGGGAAGGAATGTGGTATTTAGTAGCATTTATATGTCAAGAGCAGGTAAAGCAAAAAGATCACACTGAAAATATCCTAGAGAAACTGAGGAAAGATTTTGTTTTGCAGGCAGATGAGCAGGGTTTGTGACTTATTTGAATTGGCTCATGTTCAGCTCAGTCTATTTATCTTGTACTTGAAGTGGCCTCATATATTCTGCCCTGCTCAGAGCTTTAGTGTGACTCATTCATTTCTGTTCTCACTTTTCTACTAATGCTTCAAAAGGCAGATCAAAAAAGAAACTGGAGTTTTATTTAAAAACTAATGGTGCAGGTGCATACTGCAAAAGCTGTCATGAGCAGTTCTTACCCAGTTCTCATAGGTGTTAGCATGTTAATCACTTTTTTGCCATGTTGGTGTTTAGCACTTTGTGCTTAATACTTAGTAGCTTAGTACAAAAATGACAGGAGAGAGCTTTTCTGTACTTTTAAACATTGCTTTGAAATGCTGTAACGTGTTTTACACTGGAACTGAGGGCTGGTGGCTGGTAATTCTCAGTTTGAGGCACTTCTGTCTGGTTCCTGGTAAAGCCCTGCAGGACGCTGAAGAACCGATTGACCTGAAAAGAGCCAGATTACCAGAGGGGGTAGCCTTTCCTCTCTGTAAAATTGTTGGTTAAAAGGTACTTCTCCAGGGTGCCTGTAGGAATTATATGGAAGCCGGGACTGGCACTGCCTATATGAAGAGTCATGATTGTGTGATGGAAGGCAGAATGCTAGGAAGAAGAAGAAAAAAGAGAAAAGAGGAAAAAAAAAAAGGGCGGGGGGAGACTTATCTCTGAGGAGCATGGGTTAACAGGGCTATGAGGCAGCACAAGGGAGAGTGCAGTAAGATTGCTATCAAGATATTCCTTATTAAATAAACCAAAGCTGAGATTTTTAAAATTTTTAGATACTTCAGATTTGTTCTATATTTAGGCAAAGAAAGTGTATTTTTGCAGCTGCTTAAAGACCTTTGGCTTTCATTTTGTGTCATAGTCTCTAAAGGACAATATTGGCAAATTCTCTAGTTTCTGGCTTTTATTGTTTTCAAGTGTTCTTGGGAGAAAGAGGTATGCTTAGCTTCCTCATGCCTGATACCATTGGCAATCAATTATACACAAAAATGCTCAAAAATTAGTATCTTCTCTTGGGCAGAAATGTGTCTGACAGAAAGAGATGGGGACAGATTTGGAAAGCTTTTAAAGAACTTCTGGGCATTTATAGACCTAGACACAGTTCTGAATTTTCTTCTGTATGAGATTTTTTTGCTCCATGTGGAAGGTAATGTAATGTATTCAATATTCCTTAGCATATTAGGAAAGATTTTATAGAGTAACAGGTAGTTATTGAACCAGCCTGGTAACATGCACAAAATAATCTGCAAGCAGTGAAACATAGATGTTGGATAGTTAGAGAAAAAAGGCACGAAGTCAATGTTTGTCTTTTTATTTTCTTCTTTTTTTAACCTAAAATTAATAAGTATTCTGGATTGTTCTCTGTGTCATTTTCTTTTTCTAAAATACAGGCCTTTTCTGCTTGACTGTTTGTGTGGCCTGATTAATTTTACCTTCTAGAAATTATTGTTGTCTCTTTGGTACTGCTGCATGTATGTGTGATATGAAGCTTCTCTGTGATTCCTGCATCCCCCTCTGCTTTTTGTTGAGATCTTGATACAGGGGTGTAAAAATAGTTTTAAGGCAGTTTAATGTCCGTGCTTATGCTGGGGCTGCATTCATTCTGGGAACAGAAAGCCGGAGTACCCAGAAGGGAGGCAGCAGTCTCCTGGTTTGTTCTTGAGCAATGCACAGAAATTGGATCGAAGATGATACTGTAGAAGAGTTGTTGTGTAATATTAAGCAAAGTATATTCCAATTCAGCATCCTTGAGGGATGGAGGAGGGTTTGTAGGTAGTATATGCAAAGTAAATGGTCATCATGTCTTACAGAGAAAACTTTTAGGAACATTCCTAAAGATTCAGAATGACCAAAAAAGTACCAGATATGAAATAGTTATGCATAAACACCTCCAGTATTTTTATGAAAAGTTACAACTATTTCCAAGGCTCAGTGAATTAGATTAAGGTTAGGTCACTGTTAGGGCCACCAGCTGCAAAATAGAAACAGCTGCAAAATGACCTAGTGATTGTATGAACATCCTTTCATATGTTTCTGATTTACAATCAGAATTTTTTAAAGCTGAAGACATTACTCCTTATTCCTTGCATTTCTGGAAAAGAAACAAACTTCTATCATTTATAAGTGTTATAAATGAATAAAGCACATTTTAAAAAAGATGCACAATAGCAAACAGAAATCAAACTACAGTTAACAAAGACAAATGTTAACTGGAGTAATAGTACTGTCTGCTATTTACCCCGACCCTTCTGTTGAACATGTGTTCTCTTGAACTTTCCCTATATATCGTCAGTTATACCCTGAATCAAAAGCCAGCCTACCTCAATTGATTAAAATTGCTTAAAATTCCTTCCTGAATTGATTTTACTTCTTTATGATGATATAACCATTTGTTGAGAGCCATTACTATGTCTACAGGGACACTAGAGTCAGGGCTCCAAGTCTCATTGGCCTTATATGTATTTTACTTCTATATTCCCGTTATCTGTTCCTTATGTTATTCATAGCATCTACTTTACTCTCTGTATTTATGGCTAATCTTCATATTTATCTATTTTTTCCATGTGTTGTGCTTTATAATAGGGGAAGGTTAATTTTTTTAATTTATTTTTTCCTCTGTATATGATGAATTTATGCAATGAATTACAAATTAAGGTATTATTTATTTTCCCTTTAAGCTAATTAGGTTGTTAGAAATGTAAATTTTGGACAAAATAGTTTAAAACATTATATGATAAATGTGCATATCTGTGGAGTTGCATAAATTCAGATAAGGTATACACAATTTGGTTTATAGCCGAAAAGTTCATACTCTTACAGTAGTATTGGAAAATAATTGTGAAATATCTTTTTGGTGTATAATTTTTTGTTTAAAAAAATAGTATGTTCTCCTTTAGTCTTTTTCAGATAGGAAATACCTATGTTTATTGCTTGCAATGATCAAGTTGGGAAACAAAGAAGGAAATTGATTCTTATTGTAACAGTGGAATGTGAATACATTACAAGAAGTCAGAAAACTTGAAACCTAAACCATCTGTTTTCTATAAAGGAGTTTCTTTCCTAATCTATGTAACTTTTATTATCAGAATACTGAAGTAAATATTTCAAAAAGTAAGCCTTATAAGTATTAAATACCAACAACAATAAAAAATGAAAAAGGCAAAATATATTCCCACTGTTTTGAGGCCAAAGGAAGAAAGGTAGACAGATTAAAGGAAGAAATGTAGACAGTTGGATTAAACTACTGTTATTTCTCTTTCTTTAGTTTAATTTGTTTTACAATAACCTCTTCTGGTATAGATTTTGTGGGGAAAAAACCCTGTCATTTTTATTGTAGTTTTGAGAGCTCTGATTTTGTGGAGTACAGTTTAGTGGATTAAAGTTTAGTCATAACTGAATGTTTTCCAGAAATCTGTGAAGCTCTTCCCCTATAGGTTTACATGGATATCAAAATGTTCTGCAGTGCTCTAATCTCACCTTCCTAATTATTATTCACTCTGGGTAATGCTGATAATAATTAGCTTAGAGTTCAAGAAGGTTCCATCCTTGTTTATGTTTAGATAAGACTTGGAAAACAAGTTTTTTTCAGAACAGCTTTTCCAAAGCTGAAAGTAGAACCGAGATTTCATTTTTCTCAGTTGCTGTGTTTCTGGTTGTGTTTGTCAGTGTTTTAGTTAGGATTAGGAGTGCATTTTTGAAGTGAATCTCCTGATCGCCCCAATTTACTGCACCTTGATTCACATCACAGCGCTCTTTGAAGTATGTGGACTGTTCTTTTTGTATGCAACAAACCAGATGATGTATGTGTTCAGGGGTGCACCTGATGTGCTGCAGCTGTTAATGGATTTTAATTAGTAGCTAGGGCTAGTCTGAAGTAGAGCTTCTCTCTCTGAAAAAGCAGAGTGTGTCTTATGGCCTCATCACAAGTATTTTGTTCTACTGATCCACCCGAGTGCTTCACCTTAAATGCAAATGCAGACACAGTGTTGTGAACCAGGTCAGGCTTTGTTTCTGTATTTACTGACTGCTGTAAATGAACTAATCCAGCTGTTTGATACTTGTTAGGTTTTGCTGATAAAATAAGCAATAATCAATAATTTTATTGATAAAATAAGAAGCATTTTAATACGTGTTTAGTTCTTAGTTTATGAATCTATTCCCTGCTTCAATAGACTATATAATATTCTGAAAATAAATACCAGAGCAAACATGGAGCCAATATGTTTTGATACCAAAATCAATGTGGTTATGTATAGGTATAATGTGGTTTATGCAGAGCTGCACACTTACATGGCTAGGCTGCTTTGGGGACCTGAATCAATACGGGTGTCTGTCCGCTACAGAACACTGCAACGTGCAGCATTGTAGACATGCTGTTCCCAGATTTAATGAGCTAGAATATGGCATATAAACGTAGTTGGTAGTGCTGTAAAAAAAGTTTAAAATTCAACTACATCAAGGCAATAAGCATCTACTAGTTACCAGCATGTTACCATAGCCTAGGGTAGCGAGAACATAGAACTAGGTGTGGAATTCAAAATAAAGGTTAGTGTGCAGTATCCAGTCTCCAACAATGGCCATAAGCAGAAGCTTTGGGAAGACTGAGAATAGGACAATCGTACAAGGATGTGTGATTCTTGCCTCATCCTGTCTCTCCCATTCTCCAGCTATTTTCAGCACGGCACTTTTGTACCTACTGTGCTTTGTCTGTTTAACAACCTATTGTGGATCTCTTTCAAGAAATGCAGTTACTTATCCAGTCTTCCCTTGAGCCCACATATAAAATTGCTGCTGCAGCCACTGTGTTCTCAGGCATACAGTTTAATGGGCTAACTTTATTTTTACAAACTTTGGTTTGTCTAGTGTTTACCTGGTACATCCTAGCTTCGTTTGATGGCTCCTTGCTCTTCTACTGGAGCAGTTGGTCCACAGATCCATGCAACTCATAATTTTGTGGGTGTCACCTGTATAGCCATGTCTTAGCCATGTCTTTTCTGAACTGATGAGTTCTAGCCTACTCCATGTTGCTCATATAGAACCTACTCCTTACCTTTGGTGACCTTGTCAGCTTTCTCTGATCCTTTTTTGATTATGCCCTATGTAGAGAATATAGCTACCTGAAGGGCTCGGAAATCAATAGTGTGTTTAATGTCTGGGTGAGGCCCGGATTTATAGTAGTATCGTGATGTCTTTTGTTTTCTCCTTCTTTCTAGTTACTCTCTACGTTTGAGCTTCCTTTTTGCTGCTGCTGGGTACTGAGCCAGTGTTGTCATTGAACTTCCAAGTCTTGCTGCTGAGTGGTGGTGGTGAGCTCATGCTCCATTAGTTTTTATGTGAAGCTAATACCATCTTTTCCATGGATATCACTTTCCACTTAACAGTGTTGAATTTCATGGGCTATTTTAACATTCTGAGGTCCTTTTACAGTCATTCTTCATGGGCACTTAGCAATCTTTGTTGTCATCTCACTTCTGGGCCTGATTTGTCTATCTTTGCAAGTATATTAAATTGAGTAATTTCCAACACAGGCCTTCTGCAAGACTCCCCACAGTGGGCTCCCTCCACAACAAGAACCGATCCCTTATTCGTGTGCTGCTTTTTATATTTTATTTGACTTCGTCTGTGCTGTCACCTTTTAATCTGTGGCAGCTTAATTTCCTTAAAACTTTGCAGAAATGTTTGTGGGCTTTTTTGACCAAGATCTCCCTTTGCCGCACCCTTTATGATTCCTTCAGAGAACTCCAAGAGGTTTGTGAGGTGCTTTCACAGAAGCTATGCTCAGTCTTGTCAGAGCAAATGGTATTTATCTGGGTATCTATTAATTATGTACTTTATTGTAACTTCTGATTTCTCTAATGCAGACAAGGCTAGCAAGTCTTTAGTTCCCTGACCATCCTAAAATCTTTTTTAAAGGGTAGCATTGTATTTGCCACAGATAAGAAACTATAGTATTAATTGAATGAAAAGTGAGTTATGATGGTTCTGTTTATAATACAGTTCATAGAATCATAGAATGGTTAGAATTGGAAGGGACCTTAAAGATCATCAAGTTCCAACCCCCCTGCCATGGGCAGGGACACCTCTCACTACAGCAGGTTGCTCAAAGCCCCATCCAGCCTGGCCTTAAGCAATTCCAGGGATGGGGCCTCCACAACTTCTCTGGGCAACCTGTTCCAGTGCCTCACCACCCTCACAGTAAAGAACTTCTTCCTAATATCTAATCTAAATCTCCCCTCTTCCAATTTAAAACCATTACCCCTTGTCCTATCACTAGATTTCCTGACAAAGAGTCCCTCTCCAGCTCTCCTGTAGGCTCCCTTCAGATACTGAAAGGCTGCTATCAGGTCTCCCCAGAGCCTTCTCTTCTCCAGGCTGAACAGCCCCAGCTCTCTCAGCCTATCCTCATAGGAGAGGTGCTCCATCCCTCTAATCATCTTAGTGGCCCTTCGCTGGACCTGTTCCAACAGTTCCATGTCCTTTCTATGTTGAGGACTCCAGAGCTGGACACAGTACTCCAGGTGGGGTCTCACAAGCGCAGAGTAGAGGGGGAGAATCACCTCCCGTGCCCTGCTGGCCACGCTTCTTTTGATGCAACCCAGGATACGGTTGGCTTTCTGGGCTGCCAGCGCGCACTGCTGGCTCATGTTGAGCTTCTCATCCATGAGCACTCCCAAGTCCTTCTCCTCAGGGCTGCTCTCCAGCCATTCTCTGCCCAGCCTGTATCTATGCCTGGGATTGCCACGTCCCAGGTGTAGGACTCTGCACTTGGCTTGGTTGAACTTCATGCCATTTGCATTAGCCCACCTCTCAAGCCTGTCCAGGTCCCTCTGGATGGCATCCCTTCCCTCCAGTGTGTCAACCGCGCCACACATGTTCTCATATTCCGTCTGAATGAGTTTAATGTATGGAGACAACTCTGAAGTTTTCAATAATTATCAGTTTGACTTATATGTAAACTTCAAGAAATTTATATAACTAGTTGCTACAAAGTCAATATCTTTAATTCTACTTTAAAGCTATTTTTGCTATAAATGTCTTTAAAAAGCAGAAAGTTTGTGATAATACTCATACTGTATTTGAATAGTGTTATTTTTTACAGCTGAGTGAGTCTTTCAAAAAAGCTTACATTAGTTTAGATTTGCATTTTGTACACTATTCACCTATACTTAAAATATGAAATAGATTAAAAGTTAAAATAGTTCCCCAAGGTTAATATGCTACATGTTTATATTAATAAAACTATGAAGTTATATATATTTATCTTTAAATTTATGCATATATAAAGTACATACTTTTTTAATAAGAGTATTTAAATCAAGCAGTGAATATGTACATATATTCCTCATTCGTGAAGCCAGCCATTATCAATGGTTGATAAATGGATAAATAAATGTTAATAAACCTTTTTTTAAAAAAAGAGGAAGATAACTTCTGCCATGCTGTAAATATGTGGGGTAACCATAAAATATTTTGCCATTAATATCAGAAAGTAGACAAGAAAAAGGGAAGGAGAGAAATAATAGATTTCTTGAGTTAGTTGACTGAAGACCCACAACTTAATAATGATATAATAAATTTTGTACCCACAAATTTTTACAACCAATTGTTTTTAAAGACTGTGTTCTTAAAGGTTATAATCCTGCATTTATGAGGAATTTCTTTCCATTAAATAAAAGTATCATTAAATATCTTCATTTTGTTAGTATTTTAATTGTTGCATCAGAAACCAAAATATGCTGAGATGAGCTTCAAAAAATAACTGATATGGTAAGAGAAAAAAAAACAACCCTGAAACTTTTTAGAAATTCTAATGCAAAATTACTCACATATTTTTACATAGCCTTTTTAGTTTTCCACACTTAAAGTATAATATAAATTGGTAGTATGATGTATATATCTATTTCTTGCATTTATTCATTTTTCTTGTTGAAAATGATGATTCTTCCCTACTGCTAACAAAGATTTATCAGGAAAAGAAGTGCTAAAAAATGAAGAATTTAAAAAAACAAAAGCATTAAAGTGCCCTAAAATATTATCTTACCCTCTAGTTGTTTGGATCTGTTTCTAGGCATAAGACATAATAAAAAACTTTGCATAGCTCAAATAGCATATAGTGCTTTTCTTTAGGTTTTTTTAAAGCCATTTTTGTTCTACTTTGAAGCAGAATATAGCTAATTGGTACTAGCTATGCAGAGTGATAGTCTAAATTAATAATTTTTAAAAAAATTAGAATGCTACTATTTCTACCTGTTCTACTTGATGAACAATTCTAATAAAAAGATTAGATTAGGTACGTTCTAAAATAGTATGGACTAAAGCACGAGTAAAATGTAGATACTAATGGTTCAGTTTTATTAACGCACATCCTTTTCTATGGATCCTAAGACCTTTGATGAAAGGTCATTTCTAGCCTATATTACTAATCAAGTAAAATCTCCTTTGAAAGAGTTGTGATAGTTGAGGTACAAACTGAGAAGTAAATATTATAGAGACAGCTTGGCAGGACACTGCAAACATAATACGAGGAAGATTTGAAACTGAAAGTTTGTGATTTTCCTGTCCAATTAAAAATTGGAAGAAAAAACATCTGTATTTCTGGAAGATGTGGAGGAAACTTGTGGAAGTATTTTTGTGGTCTTACCCTCCTTTTCTGTAGTGTGTCTATTTTCTACTGCTGTCAGTAGTAGGATGTATAGCTGGACCAATTTTTGGTCTTAAGCACTTGTTCCTATTGAGCATGACATTGATTTCTATTTTGGCCAATTTTCAAGTTGGATTGCTTTAGAACACAGAAGCCTTTTCAGGTCAAACTTCTTCAGCTTAGGCTGTCCACCCAAGGATGTATGTGTGCCATCAACCCAGGTTATATATCACATTGCTATCTAATACTGAGGTGAGTGCTCTTTGCTCCTAGTATTGTGTCTTTTTACCACATCCATAATAGGACATTTACCTACGCTAAAATCCTGTCTCCACTTTATAGATGTGTCTTAAATAACCCAAATTATCCAAGTGGATACGAATACCACACGTTTAAGGAAAAGGTTCCATGTATATGCATTAACAATGATTACTTCACTGAAAGTAAGGATGGAAGTAGCTGTCTTCTGCTTCATGATCTTCTTCAGTTTCATGCTCATGTGTTTCTTGATTTTCTTCCGCTTCATCATATTCTTCTGGTGTTAAAAATCGTCGAAACACTGATGTTCTTAGCTGAGTTGACTTGTTGACATTAACATTTTGTTCACCATAATATATGGTGCGAATGTGAGGGAAGCAAAAGAATGCATATGTGCTTATTGGATTCGTAAGCTTATTTTGGTCTACCCGTATGTAGGTTAATTGGTTGGTGTTCATTGCATCAATAGATGGACACATCAAAGTAACGTTTATGACTGTAAGAGAGAGAAAAATATTAATTAAAATACAGAAAATAGTTATATTTAAGACCTATTGCAAAAGTGAAACTCATGTTTTGAAATTTAAAACGGAAAATATTTTTGCGATTCACAGTGTTAATATAATCCTTCCCTGTGTCTTAAATTGGTTTTGTAAATGACAGTGATAAGATTTTAGGGGCTTGCAAAGTATAAGGTTGTGGGATAAAGAAAAAAATAAATGTGACTAGCGCTACCATTTGCAGTTACTTTTTTTATGTGAATGGAATATTTTCGTAATTCCTTTTCTCTGTGTGTTTTTATCAATTGCCTAAGTGGAAGCAATTTTCATAAAAGTTGTAGCTTGTTATATGAAAAATTGGTTATTAGATTTCACCCAAAATTGCAAATTTTAGGGGTAAGGTGCAAATATAAAATCTTTTTCTGATTTCACCAGTTTGGTCCCAAGTAACCGAGGACGCGTTTACGTTGCATCTTGAAGGAGGTGGGGTGATGTTCTTCCTGCACTGTAAGCTGATCAAACGCTACATAGCTGCATTTGCTCCTGAGAAGTACAGTGTGTATGAAGTCTGGGTCAGTGCCACGTTAATTGCTTAGTTCAGAACGCTGAGGGTTCAAGCCCACTCCTCTGCAAAGGGCATGAGTACCTCTTGAACAACACAGAAATTTGGATGAATGCTGGATTCTATGATTGGTTTATACATGTCAGCTGAGAAGTTGCAAGGCAGCAGGTCCTCAAAAGCAAGGACGCAACAAAAGATATGTTTCTGATAGTTTTTGACTTGGGATAAAAGTTCTTAATTCTGTATAGAAGATATGCCCACCTCCCCTCCCACAACCAATGCCAAAATCCACAGGGTTTTTCCCTTTTAAAGAATTGCAACCATCAACGTACTTTCAATGTCATTGTCTTCAATATACAAATGCTGCAAGCTTCTTGGAATATAGAATACTTGTTTCAATTTGTTATGTCCAAGATTGAGTTCTAGAAGGTTAGGTAGATTGAAGGTGTTGTGTGGAATGTTCTGCAGGTTATTGTGGGACATTCTTATGGCAATGATTTTTGGAAGTCTGTTGAAATAGTTTTCTGGAATGTAAGAAATGGAGTTATTTTCAAGTGAGAGATACATAAGCGATGGTGGTAGATCAGGAGGCATAGTCTGTAATTTGTTGTTGCATAAGTTGAGCTGCATTAAGTTTTTCATGTTTGAAAAGGGTTTTCCTTTGAGTACTGAGTCATCAAGAAAATTATTGCAAAGATCGAGCATGGTTATGTTAGGTAATCCTTCCAATGCATTTCCAGATACCTGAGAAATCTTATTGAAACCAAGGAGGAGTCTCTCTAGAGAGCTGGGGAGTGGGAATGGAAATTCTTCTAATTCATTATGTTGTAAATGAAGTTGTACTAAGTTTGAAAGTTTGGCAAAAACACCATGGTCAATCATATTAGATTTAATTTTGTTGTGGCTGAGGTTAATTTCCCTTAAGAAGGTGACATTAGTTAATGGTCCTGCAGGCACAGCTTCAATATCATTGTTTTGCAGATAAAGTTGTTGGACGTGACTAGGGATATTTGGTATGGTCTTAAGTTTACGATGATCACAGTACATTGATAACGGAAAAGCTGGTGGACAAAAGCATTCTCTGGCACACTCAACTGGAAAAGGAAAGCGGGGAACTTCAGCTTGTGCATTTGGATTAAAATAATATGGGTGTTGATGATCTGGGTCTTCATCATAGCCATCCTCAAAATCATAGTCTTCATATTGACAAAAGACCACAGTAGCCCAGAGGAGGTGAATGATTGATAGCTGGCTCCAAATCCCCATACTGAAATTTTTATCTTGTGTCCTGTTGATGAGAAGGAAAAGTAAGTTTATTAGTCATAAAGTAAACCACATATAAGTGATTTATTAAAAAGTTTTAAAAAGAAGCAATATAAAATAAATTAAGTAGAATAATGTATTTTGTGGCAGAACTGTCAGTATCATTATTAGCAAAAACAATTTTTAATTTGTATCTTCCAAGAAAACAGCCATAAACAAATACATCATCCTTGAAGTAAACGTAAGTTTTCTTGTCTGACTTCAGATAAGGAACAGTTTTCTACCTGCACTGTGCCTGTTACTGAAGGATACAATAACAGCCGGGAGTAGAAAAAAAATCCCAGTCTTCGTTCTTTCTCAGTTTAATTTACTACAGAAGAGTTGCGAAAGGACTTTTTATATGAAGTGCTATAGCCTGGGATTGGTATTGAGGTGTTGCATTCATTACAGTGTAATAGGTTAAGCCTCAGCCTTGCAAGTCAGTTTTAAATGGGTGCAGAGGGAATTCCCGAGCAATGTTTCTTCCTCAGACCTTTAGAAATATGTAGATAGCCTTATTAACCTCTGTCAAGGCAAAATTTTTTTCGTAAATGTATTCATTATTCTCACTGTGAACTTGCACTGCACAAATGGTGCGTAGCCATTAGCATAGAAGTGTTGTTTGGGAGCGACTTTTGGCAACCACGTGGTCCAGCCTGGTGTGCTCCAAGTGTTTCCGTCTCCAACAGTAGATTAGATCAGCCTAGACTTTGTCAGGGTGAGCCTTGAAAATCTGCAAGGGTGGAATTCCTCGCTAAATAACTGGAGTTAGTGTTGTACTACACTCCTTGTGAAGAGGTTTACTAGTCTTACTAAGCATCCAAGCCATGCCTTGTGTCTGTTGTCCTTGTTTTTAAACAAAGTTATTTTTGTTCAAAATATTTATTCTCAACCAAGGTGAGGTAATTGCAGGATTGTTTCTATAAATAGAACAGTGAAATAGATTACCTTGAAGTATTGTATTTCATTTAAAGTAGAAATTTACATGGCATTGGTGAGTGTATGTTCTGTGGCATTTTATGTTGGTTTTCTATTATTTTCTGCAAAACGTGGCTGACAGTACAATGCATTAGTTATGATAAAAATTTACTTTTTCTGTTCCCATAATTTCATTAAATCAAATACCATTCAACCGTTGTGTACTGCAGATCATGTAAAATCTTCATTGATAAAAAGTTTTCTTTATAGTCATCCTGGGCTTCTGTTCATTATATATATATGTTCATTATAGGCATGAACTAATTTACCTTCAAAGTAGCCTTCTGAGGTGAAATACTGATGTTGTGAAAAACAAATAATTTTGCATGTCGAATTTCTGATGCTCAAAGCCAGACTAACATTTTAAAGCACTTTATGTGGTCAGACGAACCCTATTATTTGGCAGAATTAGAGTTGTGAATCACATCAAGCTGTTCAACTTAAGCAGCAGATGAGTCAAACATTGCTGGTCAAAGCACATAAATCATGGAAAATTTTAAGGGACTTCGCTTAGTATTGTGTGGGAACTCTGAGGCAGAGGAAAGCAGATATTCATAGGGTTTTTTTATAATGGCACTCGTGTTTCTTAATTGGGGACTCTTTTTTTTTTTTTTTCTTGGTGCTCTTAATATTTTTTTACCAAACAATTAATTGATAGCAAAGAAGATGAGACTTAGAAATGCTGGTTTCCTATGCTTCATAGTGGTGACTAATTCCTAACACATGATGTATTCTACAAATTGAATGAGATAGAGAGAGAATCCTAAGGAAAAAAGTAGTAACAGTCAAGGAATTTAATACCTGCTTGTAATCTTCCTGTGTGGCACACAGGCCGGGTTTGACAATGACTAGGTGAAATCATTTGTGGTATTGTCTAGCTTGCATTTTTGTGTCATTTGTGTTTGAATGCTCCTTTAATCAAGTTTCAGAACTGATTAAAATCTTTAAAACAGGTTTGGATGGAGTCAGTAGTTTGGAACCCCACTGTAGGTAGGTCCTCGGCAAAGCTAACATCTCCGGATCCCTACAGCATCATCAGATGTCTGAGCTCATCTAAGGAAATGGCAGAGATATGTTCTCGGTTTCCTTTTGATTCCTGTTACTCCCTCTCTGTTTCAGTCCAGAACTTTAGCTTTGCCTTCTGATTCTATTCTCTCAGCATTTCTACTAGGCGTCACAAAATTTCCAGTTAATAATTTTGGTTCTCAGTGCCACAACGAGGAGGAGCAACTCAGGAAAGTCCTGCTCAGTTTGAGGAAAAAGCTTACTTAGGCCTTTATGCAATTGATCCACTTGCCATCTAGACAATGTGAAGAGAACTATCGTCGCTTCAAATGGAATGATAAGTAGTAGGTACCAAAGTCTCTCGCTGGTTTTATGGAGAGAGAGGAGCCGGTATTTGGGGGGAATTTTTTTATACCTTGGCTGTAGCTGAGTGCATTTTTGGTAGGATAGTAACTTTCCTGCCAGGCTTGCAGGTCATGTCTCAAAGCAGAGAGGTACTAAGAATTCTGCATGAAATATTTCTAAGAACTTAACTAGCTTTAAAGCAAAGAATCATGTCAGGTGAAACTTGATAATGGGGGAAGCAAGTCAGATGCACACAATAAGATAAACTGCACACTTTACAAAGTTGAAAGAAAATAAGAAATTTTAAAAGCACGATTCTCTACCATCTGTAATAAACTCAAAGCTGAGTAACTGTATTTGTAAACAGTTTACTAGCTGAAAGCTAAAAATTACGTAACATGCACAAATCACTCTGAACTGCAAAAAGTAACACAATCGGTTCATTTTATTCCTGTTTACCAAGAAAACTTACTCTTTAGAAGTCTGTGAAGCTGGAGTTGTAGAGGGCAGCAAGTTATTGTGCTGGTGAAATCATCTGAGAAATAGCCTAACACAGCTGGAGGAACAAAAGATCTCTAAGCCATATTTTGTGGTGAGGAGCCTTGTGGGAATGCAAAGCAAAATAACAGCTTTAGCCCCTCTTCTGATTTGACAGTAAAAAAAAAAAAAAACAACCAAAAAAAAAAAAGCTTTGTGCCACATCATCAGTTATTGTGGATGCTGTGTCATAAGTCTGTGAAGCAATTTCTCCTTTTGTTAAAATCACTTCAAAATTATTTGCAACACTTTCAGTGTTACCAGTTCCCATTACAAAAATACTGAGACAGGAAGACTTCAAAAAAATATTTCGGAGGTCATTGGTTCATAGTGTGGTTTCAACTACAACTAACTATTCGGTTACTCAAAGGATTTGTCCTCTGGAGGTTGAAGTTAAGAAACAGTAAAAAATTAACCTTATCAACATTGAGGGAAAGCATGTGCTATAGAAAAGTTCTTGTGAACATCTTCCATTTTATACTTTTTTCC
This sequence comes from Chionis minor, assembly GCA_013398295.1. Classification (NCBI taxonomy): domain Eukaryota; kingdom Metazoa; phylum Chordata; class Aves; order Charadriiformes; family Chionidae; genus Chionis; species Chionis minor. Next base: position 47,200 of record VZSF01006579.1, read on the forward strand.
CTCTGCAATCTGTATTTCCTGTTTCCTTCCTGCGAAGTAATTGTTCTGTACAGTGCTGCTGGTATGGTGGTGTACTTCTCAGTGTTGTTCTAAAGTTGTAGCTCGGAATGCACAGAAAGTTTCCAACATGTTTTTGCTAAGTTGTATAGAAAGAGCATAAATCATCCTAAGAAAAAGACAAGCGTGGCATGTGTTATAAACCATTTTACTGAAGAAAAATATTCTTTATAGGTTTTAAGAGGGAGAAAAAGGTATGGTTATCTGCTTTTGCTGCTATACGGTACTTTAATAACTGATATATGCAAAAAGCAGAGAAAAAGGACAATTTTTTTGTTGAAGCACTGTTCTGGATTAATTGTATGATTTATTGCAAGCATTTAATTATGCTTTTGGTTTGGTAAAAGAGTTACATTATTTCAAAACCTGTTCACAAGGAAGAATCTGATTCTTAAAAAAGCCTAAGTCCCTTAGAGGTATCATATTTGAGAAAAGAATGCAGTAGTAAGTTTTACTTCTTTTTTTCTGTCTTTGAGCTTCCTGAAGCTGATGATTTGCTTGACTTCTTCAAGTTTCCTCTGTAACATGGAGAACAAGAACGTTGTTAATCATGTATGATTCTAACATTTGAGATCTAAAAAGCACCAGAAATCATGACCAAAATAATATTGTGGGAGTTGACAATATTGGAGCTAAAATAAATTGGTCATGTATTTATGTAAAGAATACAGAATACAAGGGAGAGGTTGAAAGAGTAACATTAAAACTACATATTCCTTTATTAACAGTACTGTAAATAGTGGAATAGTTACATTGTACTACTAAACCTGAATAATACTAAACAACAAAAGTAATTGATTTTTAAAATAATTATAGTACATTCAGAACAATGAATGAAACAAAGCCACCAGGTTTGTTATGCCAGTTAGTAAAATGTTATTTGCTGCTACAAAGTTTCGGGTTTTTTAAGCACCAGACAAACATGGTGCAAATTTTTGGAAGCTCTGTTATATTAACAGTTCTAAATAAAACATATGCAAAAATTGGAACTCTTTTCTCTATACATAAAAATTGGACCAAATTAGAATTTTAATTTCATACCTGATATTTTTCTATTGTTTTCTACTACTGATTGTGTCCTAAACACTCTTAAGCTATCAGGAAACTTAAAATCTCACGGTGCATTTAAAAATTCATGGTGCCAGAGCAAAAGAGTTTGTCCTTTTGAAAAAATGTAGCAAAGCTCTTGTTCTAAAGCCTGTTTAGCTGCAGAATATGATGCAGATCTAGCCATGGGATATATTAAGACTCAGTTCCTGTTTTGTTGGATGAGCTGTCTTGGATACCAACAAGTCTGTACTTTGTGAGCTTGGTCAAGTTGTGTGGTTCTTCTCTTCGTTTTGGTTTGAGGTGTGGTAGGAATTTCATTACAAGGAGGATAAAGAGAGGATTAAATTTAACATCATTCATGTAAGACTTCTTGTTTCAAAGGCTGTAACTAATTTATGTTTTCGGTATGTTTTGGTTTTCAGGTTTAAAAATACATGTTTCGTAAGGACTTACTGTTTGTTTGTACATGTTTGTTACATGACTAACTTTTACTGTTGAATTTGTAAATATTTTTTTTCCGTCATTTTATTTATGCAGTTGTCATGCAGAGCAAGTTGTACTTGGAGGTAGAGGTCAGGGTTGACTTGAAGCTGATTTAGTTTCTTAAGCCAAATTTTGAAATTTTACCGTCTTTATTAACTGTATTCAACTTACGAGGCATGTTAGTTTTTTCAACTTTTGGTTCTGAACTGACGGCATAAGAAAGGAGACTGTTCTAATATTTTGTGATTTTAGGTTTGTTTTGCTATTTGAGTAAACATAAATTTGAAAATTCTGAATTTTAGCCAAAATAGTCATAAAACAATTAGAGAAGATAACCAGTGACACTGAGGTGAATGGAACTGGCTGTGATATAAGAAGGAATAAATTATACTGCTTGGCCTTTTCCCTACATTTATAATTTTACAGATTACTGGTTCATTTTAAAGATTCTTGGGGTTTTTTGTGTCCCCCCCACCCCCCACCCCCCCCCCCCCAAAAAAAAAAAAAAAAAAACCTCAACAAAAAACCCCACCAAAACAAACCCACGACCAACTTATAATGATCCATATGAAGCCTAGAGAAAGGGAAAAAAAGGTGCGTGTTGTTCATAGAGGATTAAAGGAAATGACATGAAGCTAAGCTGTGTAAGCTAGAATGGAGAACTCTTTTGGAAGCATGATCTCGTTAGAATTAGCAAGGTCTTCAGCTATGGTCTGTCTCTGCTGTCAGATGTCTGAATAAAAGCATAAAGCTTAAAATTTTTAAATACTCAGTTGACAGCTTTGAAGGAATTCTGTATTTTAGGTCAGAACTGGCGATGATAGTTTGTTACTCTGTGATTGCACAGTAGAAAAGAGAATGAATGATCAAGTATAATGAGGTAGTTTGAATGTTGTAATTTGGTTCCCCATAAAGCCTGAGGGTTTCAGAACTATGAAACAGCCTTAAGCATGTATCATCTGGACTGGGCTGCACTTCAAAGTCAGACTGTAGGCACGGAAAATGCAGATATGCATGTCTGATGCATATGCATATGCAATTACAGATATGCAACTCTTTGCATCCTAATTTCTAGGTCTTAACTGCCAGTCTACAAACACTGTTAGCAGACCACTTGCAGCCTGTATGATTCTCGTGTGTGATCTGCAAAGGCACTCCGTATTCATGCTTGCCGTCAACAGAAGTAACCATTATCAAGACTGTAGCGGGTGCTGGATTTATTTATCCACTTTATTACACTGAAGCGTAGAGCTCTCAGCAAATCAAGATACTGAGTTGCTTGATCTTGCAGAGCCTCCAGGCCAGCAAGAGCCCAGAGCACTCTGTTAATAATAGCTCTTACAGTCTTCTTGTTATTCTGTTCTTCAGTGGAAAGTCATGTTAGGAGTGTGTCCCTGTGCAAATATGCATTTTTAAAGGTTGTGAAAAAGGGGCCATCAAATCATATCAGGAATCCTGCAGAGCTGAGACAAGACCCGATCTGTTCAAAAAAGGAAAAGAAGACAGAGCTGTGCCCTGTGTGGGGTTTACTGTTGCCGCTGACCTGAACCTTGTTGTGTGGTCTCTACTTATTTCCCATTTAGTAGGTGGTGTTACAAGATGAAAACTCTGGCAACGCTCATCTTATGCAACCAGTTTTATCTGTGTTGCTTTGTTCTGCTAGGAGCTACTAGGAAGAATGTGTTGAGCAACTGAAAAAATTTGAGTTTGCGAAAACTGTATTTGAAAAAATCATTCCTAAGATTTGTTAGACTGTGGACTTTGCATGTAGTGATCAAATAATACTCTGAACTAGCTTTTTTCATTGACTCTTATAACCAAGGACTGGTTCTGGTGGCTGGTTGATTTTTATCAGTCTCTTATAACTTCAGTATGCATGCTACAACCATGAATTTAAAGAGAAAATTAAATATGTTTTTGTGTAGCTTTTATGGCTGCATTTCAAGAAGGTGCTTTTTAGATGACCATGCAGTCCTAAAAGAATGGGAGGGGGGAGCAGAAATTGTCCTATATTTTTACTAGAAAGGAGTATAAGTTAGTGTGTATCCTAAGCCCATTGTTCATTGGATGCTTATTAATAGTTCTGAAATACAAACATGTCTTTTCCTGTCATCCATGCTGTGGGATATGGGGAATTTCTGTCTTCTCCACTTCCTCCACTTCTGTGGATTTGCTGATTCTGAGTTGAGTAACATCCCTTCTCTTCTTGTTCCCCAGTCTTCCTAAGCATTCCTTTACTTACTGAAATTATTGATGTTTTTTTCTCGCATTCTGCTTTTTCTGTATTTTTGTGTTTTTCTTATTTTCTGTTTGTATACTTTTTGTGGTTTTGTTTTTTCACATTTTTGAAGCAAATTACTAGTTAACAAATGCAACTACATTTGAATCTCAAAGACCGATCCTGGTATAGAACAAGTGACTGAGAAAGAGCAAGAGCTTATTGACTTTGTAACGTGGGAATTAATATAATCCCATAGACAATTGTGGAGGAAATTCTACTACTAAACAGTAATACACTGAATTTTTAGAGCAGAATTCACTAGAAGCATATATGCATTTAGAAGCAATACATTAGGAAGCCCCGGTCTCATTAGATGATTGGTGGAACATGTGCAAGGAAGAGTTTGTATTGCCATTTGTTTTGCTTCATAAGCAGAAGCGAAGTATCAAGCCTGCTGGTGTGTTCAAAGTTGTAATACTGAAGCTTTTTGAATGGAAGGGTGGGTATGAGGTTTTTTGCTATTATTATCAGTTTACAGTAATGGATAATTGGCTTTGAAAGACTAGTCAAAGAGGAAGGTTATAACTTTTTTCTGAATGTATTTCTGTCCTTAGAAGTTTGTAATGCTATATTGAGAGGCTTACTTTTTTTAATATACAAATTTTACTGTCTACAGCAGAGGCTTTTACATAGTCCTCATCATACAATGTTTCTACTACCACAATAACAAGTAATCATAAACAAGTGATACTGGCATAATGAAATGAGTTTAAAATTCATGTGAGCAAGAATATCTGTACCAAATAGTGTCTGGTTACTCTAAAATACCCTGGACTATTGTATGAAATTATAAATCTCTTCTGAGGAGAGTCACTGTTGTCAGCTGACATTTATATTTTTAGTAACTGAATTATTTCTTTAATAAATGTGTTTTGCTTTATACTTTGTTTTTCTATACAGCCTACTTTGGTTGTTCTAAGATAGATGACTTTGGGCTATATTTTCCTCCTACATGGAGTTCTGGGATATTGCCTACTTAATTGGAGATTGTGTATCTGTGATCACACTGATATAAAATGGGAGTGTCTGCCTTCTTTTTCTTTTTCTTCTTTAGGCACTTTAAGGCAAGGATAAAGAGTAGTTGTCTAAGTTACCTGCCAAAGAATTCCTGAATGATCATGCATGGGAAAATGTTCTGCATTAGCAGAAATTTTCCCCTTGTACGTGATGGAAAGTGCTTCCCATTTACTCTTTTGAGTGTGTTTAAGAATGAAGGTCCTTTCTTGTTTTTACAATGACTATAGAATGTGTTTCTATTCATGGTAGATGTATTTGTTCTAACATTTCCAGACCAACAGATATTTGCAAGCATCCTGCCTTGTGGTGCAGAGAATTTTGCCAGGCAGCCTTTCAGCACTCTCCAATAGTCTGGAAACTGGAGATAATTCTTAAACTGGTTCTTAATTTTTATTATCCCTCTTTCTTCTAAAGAATAAAGGGAGGATGAGCTGCTCTAGATGCTAGCTACAGATCTTAAATAGTAATCGAGCAAGCGTTCGTGTTGCCTTACGTCATGCTTCTGACACCTGACTTTTGCCTTGTCCTATCACTTTTTGAGAGTGAAGGTAATGCCTGTGACTATTTGTAGCCAAAATATAAACATCCACAATTCTTTCTTTTTAAAAAATAATTTAAAAAAAAATCAAACTGGGTCTTAGTCAGGGGATGGGAAGAACTTTGAGTGATTAGATTGAACCGTGTCAGAATTGAGCCAATAGTAGTAGCTGCCTTTAAAAATGTTAGTATTCTATATGACTGTAAGATGGCCGTCCAAAACGCTCTTCACATCTTTGCCAAACGCTGGGCTTGTTGCGGGAACTTCTAAAAAAGTTTTATGTTATGAAAGCAGTCACAGAGAGGTGACTGGTATGATTGCTTAGAACTGCTAAGGGGTGAACTAGCTACTAGGTTTACCCACAATGGAAAGTCTGAGTGGAAAGGTACTCTTTAGAAAGACGGAAAAGTTACTTTACGAAGCAATTGCACATCTAACAGATGTGTTTTCCATGCTCACATTTTCTCCTCTTCTCAGATTCCTGCGCATTGTGATTTTTGGGAGGGAACTGTTAAAGTCAGAAGCATGTGTTAGCCTTTCTGTCATAAGCGCAAAGCACAAGAAGCAGCAGTATGCATCTATAATACACAGGTACTGCTAAGGCAAAGCCTTACTCCTGAAACAGGAGTAATGAAATATTGCCTTACACACGTATACTCCAATGGAACACGCTCAAGGAAAACATCTCAAAGATTTTTAGTTAGTGGGGTAAGAAACCTTTTAATTTTTTTGATGTTCACTGTGTTTATGGCTTTATTATAAATAACGACACAAGGTTTTATTAAGAATAACTACTGTTTTCCTTCCATCTATTAGATGGAAGCAGTAAGAAGGATGTTGAAGATTAGTTTTAAATCAGATGTAGTTTCTTCTTTTCTGAAACAAAAGATTGTAGGTTTGACTTCTAGAAATTCATTCTAAATGCACTTTATTTAGCTTTGACCAGCAATATTAATTGCTCCAGGAAGGACTCTTCATCAAGATTTCTTTTTTTTTTCTTTTTCAGTAAGAGCCAAAATACCATGGGATTGTAGTACCAATGCATAATTTCCTACATATTTCACTTGATTGTGGTCTTAAGGAGAAGGGAGGGTTAGTGGCCTATTGCCCTCATCCTAGCTTACTCTGGTTTGTGTTCTGAAAAGTTTCTTGCTATATTGTATAGCTAACTGTTAGCTGTGATCCCAGCATGACAAATGAGGAATCTCTTGCCATGCTGCTTAAGAAAGTACTTTATGGGATCTGGCCCTGAAAGTGGTAGTTGGAGGTCTGAAGTATGTTTTCTTCTGCATGGTGTCAGAACGGACTTTTTCTTCACATCGATTTACAGGCCACTATATAGGAGAATAGTTTGTTGAGCAGAACATAAGACTATTAACTTTACTACCCAATTTAGGTAGATGTTTTCTTGGAACATAGCTTCTAAAAGTACTCTGATTCTTTCATCTCAAAATTTATCATGTCACATGGAGATTCTGCTGGTTGTTTTTATGGGACAGTATTATGCCGTTAGGGAATATGGGGGCAAAGTATTATACTGTTGTACTGACACTTACTTACTGCTGTATTTCTGGAGGTTATTTGACTTTCTTTTTCTATGTTAGTCATTTTATAAATGGAGTTAAAAGTTATTCTTTGCCCTGTGAAATCCAGTATCTGAGGAAATAAAAAATATTGGAAATAATCTACGGGAGGGTAACGTCTAAATGGAATTTGTATGTATTAGCATAAAATATAAATGTAAAATACACATTCCAAAACCCAAAGTATACTTTCATGAAAATATTAATTTCTAGCTGTTAAACACTAACTTGAGCAAGTAATAACCATGCTGCATCCCAGTATTACTGCTGGGGAAATGAGTAGACAACTGCTTTTATTATTCTTGCAGAATACTAGGTTATTATTATATCACTTCCTGAATCTGAGTATCTTCTCATCGGGTTAATACATAAGTGGCTTCTTTGCTTTCTTCATGCTAAAAAATTAGGCCCTGTTACTGATCCACGAGTGACTTAGTCTGTTCTTTGTTTCATCCTGTAGAACAGAAAGAAGATAGAAGCATGGTGTCTGGATGTTCTTCTTGGTGGCCTAAATAGGATATAAATTTTGGTAAAATAATATCTTTTAGAATGGCAGGCCAACTTTCTTATCCACAAATTAGAAACAAAGGAGTTAAGGTATTCTGCGGAGAGTGTTTCTGGAAGAAAAATATTTTCATTGATCTTTATATCTAAAAAGCACTTGGTGGAAATAATACAGACTGAACAATTAAGCAGCAAGTGCATGCTTGTGTCAGTGACTTGCTCACTCCCTGTCCCTCAGGAAATTTTAAGTCCCTTGGCAGCCAACTAGAGACTGGCTTTTCCATGCTTAACAGAGAATGTAACTCCTTAACAATTACTGCAAAATGCAATTGTGAAGAGAGCATATTAATTTCAATGTTGCTCCCCTTCACTGTGATAGAAACCGTTGTACAGGTGGTAGGTAGTACGTGCATCATGACACCAGTGTATGAGTTGCATAGATGGTCTATATAAATGCAGCTCGTCTAATGCGTCCAGGATTGTTAAATTTGCTACTCATGCACAGGGAGTTTGTGGCAAGACTTAGCTGTGTGTGGAAATGTGTGGGAATCTGGTCAAAACTGCATCCGCAGTGCTGCTTTTCCAGAAACCTCATAGTCTTTAAATTTCTCCTAGACAAGAATTTGACACGGAAAAGGTGTTCATGCATAGGAAAACCTGGCTGTATGGTATTCCCACTGCAATCATAGTAGCACAATGGTTAAATCCAGAATTGCATGGTGCGGTTGAGTAGAACTGTTCATATTTTATATGAAAAATTGTTGGCAGTGTGATATGTTGAGCTAATCTTTTATTGGCTAACACAAGCTTTGAGAAACATCCCAACTTGTTTCAAGTTATTGATTAGTTTGGGGAATATCTTAAACATCGTGAAAGCCTTTCTGTTTATTTCATACTTAACACTGTCTTCCGCTTCAGGTGATTCATTGAGTATGCATTAAATCTTAGATTTATCTTAGCAGATAATTTTAGACAGTGGTATGTGATACGTGGCAATTGGAATTTGAGTCAGATTTTCATTTACTCCAGGGCTTTTCCATATGTTTCCTATTAGCAGCTTTGTTCTCAAAACTCTAGTCTCCCCAGAAAGGAGGGGGGGAAAAACCCAAAAAACAAGAAACAATCTTAAATTCTAAACATGGAGAAGAAGAAAAGATAGGCTTCAGATCACGATTTCGTTATTTTTAGTGTACCACTGCTGTTATTGTCATCCTGGTGTTACATTCTGGTCAAAATACAGTGGCAATATTAATGTTTCTTTTGTCTGTTGTGGTATACATTAGTTTTTCTGGATGAATAGTGCAATATTTTAACCAGGAATCTGCTCTTAAGACTGTGAAATATTAAGCAGTGATGTTTGGTGGTATTCCTACTATTTTTATTTTACTTTTCTTCTTTACTTTGCAATTAATTGGGGAAAGTAGCTGAGGTTACTAGTTTTTTGTTTCTTGTTAATCTGTCATTAAAAAAACCAAACACTTGTAGGGGTTTTGTTTGGGGTTTGGGTTTTGTTTTGTTTTTTTAAAATCAAGGCAACATGGGAAAATATCCAGAAACTTTGAGGAATAGAGAGAACAAATCGGTGTAGTTCAAACTTGTGAAGTTGAGGCCTCTTGTTGTTGTTCAACTTTTCTGGGCAGTCTTCTCTGAGATATTTGAAGTTGTTTCATCAGATTTCAGTGAATGCAACTACTTGTAGCATTATTAGTGGTAAATATCAAAATATTAGCTAGAAACCTAAGCTCTGAAAGGTTTAACTCTCTAGATTTAACTTAAACTTGAAAAGAAACTTCATTAGGTTAGTTAAATGGCCAACTATGGTTGAATAAGTATGGTACATATTTTAGTGTTGGTAATTGCTGTCTTTGAGAGCAGAAATTGCTTCTTAGGACATAGGTACAAGCTTTTTGATATTATGTTAAATGATTTAAAAGTTTTGTAACAGTGACATTGTATCAGATTTCATAAGCATAACCTGTTTTAGGTAGCTGAACTATTTTACCACTTTACCAAACCAATATGAATGATTAAAAACTTGATTATCTTAATTTATATACTTTTTTCTCCTGGTCTAGTCTTAGGCATTTGCCTCACTTCTGGGGAATGCTGGTGCAGGAATTCTTGATGGGATACTTGCTGATGTGCAACTTTTTCTGGAAGTTTCTACTATGGTTAGAATAGCCAAACTTTCATCTCTTGATTTCCTAAGATAAGGAAACTTTTTGTCACTTATTTCACCCAGTATCTTTTGATCCTCATTGCCAATTATAACCAAATTTGACATGGGATAGAGGGAACTGTATAGATACTTTCTATAAATTTGTGGAAAATAGCAGCTGGGTAGAGGAAAGAGCTCTGAAGTGGTACTCAACTGAGGAAAAGACCGTTATAAATTCTCTTTCTTAGAGTAAGCAGCCAGATGGCAAGACGAAGCAGATGTTGACTAACCCCTTGGCAGACTTCTAGCTCTGTCACTTGGCAGCCAAACAGGTGGGAGCTGTGGAAGGCAGCTGTAGGAGAATATGCTGAGATATTGGTGCGAGATGGAGACAAGTTGGAAGAACCTGAGAGTTGTAAGGCTCCAATCTTCAGGAATCCAGACTTCTGTAGCTTCCTTGTTCATGGAGTAACTTGGTGACAGCAACCCTGGGAATGAAGAGATTGTCCTTACCCATCTAACGCAGCCCAGGATACTGTTAACCTTCTTGCTGCAAGGGCACATTCCTGGCTTATGTTCAACTTATTGTCCACCAGGACCATCAGGTCCTTTCCTGCAAAGCTGCTTTCCAGCTAGTCTGGCATTTACCAACACATGGGGTTATCCCTCCCCAGCTACAGGACTTGGCACATTCTTCTATTGAACTGCTTGAGGTTCCTGTTGGCCCATTTCTCCAGCCTGTCGAGGTCTCTCTGGGTGGCAGCTCAACCCTCTGGCATTATCAGCTGCTCCTTCCACTTCTGTGTCATCAGCAAGCTTCCTGAAGGTAATCTGCCCTATCATATGGATCATTAATGAAGATGTTGAACATCATTGGAGCCTGTATTTAGTCCTGGGGTACACCACAAGTTACTGGCCTCCAACTAGGATTCATGAGATTGCAGCCCTCTGCTCCCTGCCATTCCCTGCTCATCCAGCCTATACTTCATTGTGCTTTTATGATTTTAAAATTCTTTTTTTTTCCTAAGGTCATGCAGTGGTATCCAAGTAGCTGTGTTCTTTTTCTGTCCATCTGTCCTTTTCTCTTTCCTGACCCTTTTGAGCATAGTGGACACTTTTAGCCATTTTGTCAGATACCCTGAACTCCTGCAGGTTTTATGTAAATTGGCATCTGGGCAGAGGAGGAAGACACTATTGACACTGGGGAAAAGGAAGAAAAATTGACATTTCTTCACCTTCTTTAACTTGTTTAGCAGCAAGAGAAAGCACCTAGGTGATCCGTGAGTTGCATACACTAGTTGGCAGGCAACCAAGTAGTTGATTCTGAACCCATACTTCTATGAATATATTGCTGTGAAGGAAATATAAGAAATAAAAAAGACACTGCACTGAGACTAGTATCATTAAGGATATGAGGTGAAATGTGATTTTGTGATGGGAGGTTGAGGGTTACATGGCATAGGTATCTTTACAAAACTATTATTCATTAGATGTCTTGCATGCAGAAACAAACAGGTGGTTTGATGCTTCAAAATTTTGGGTTTGGCTTTTCAATACGGATATGAAAGAAATCTTGTTTTATTGAATGTATGTTTTGATTTACATCATATGCACTTGCCATAGCTGATGGTGCAAGTTAAAATCATGACTTGATAATATTTTGTATTCTTTAAACTTTCAGGATCTTATTAAGTTTTGGTGTGTCAGTGTTGTATACCTTCTATATTATTCTTTGTATTGCTGTGTTTTAAAGTATTAAGTAGGTTGATATTGGGGAAAGAGGCGGGGAGAAGAATTGGAGAGATGAAGTTGTTTCATTCTTTGGCAACTTAATGGTGTAGAGAAGGACATAGAACTCAGTACTCAAATAGTAGTAGAAGTACTCAAATAGTACTTTAGTACTCAAATAGGTTACTCTGCTTAATCAGCGTTTGTGAAGTCCATTTGGCTCTTACTGTGCAGTAACAGTCTCTGTTATTTATTCTTTAGAATTAATTTTCTTTCTATTGGTAACAATAGGCTGCCATCCTCTGGTGAAATTTGTTAACTGTCTTGTAGGGACCCAACAGATTTTCAGAACAGATAAGCCCATTAAAGTTTGGAAAGCTTAGGCAGAGTCAATACTAATTTTTTTATTAGAGGAATGTAGTTACTTGTACAAAGACTAAGTAGTAAGAGAAGACTCTTAGAAGGCTTTATATCAAATCTGTCTCCCCCTTTCCTTTTACCATAACATCTGTGGAGAATGTAAAGGTGGAGTTGATTTCTTGACAGTTTTTCTCCCTGTCTGCTGATACTGAACTGCCTTGTTCTGTGGAAAGACTGTTGAATGCCGGTGTATTATCATTAGTTAGCGATTACTCTGTTGCTGTCCATATTCAGAAATCATTGCTGAAACTGTGTAAGGTGCATGTTCTGTTGTAATGTCTGTTTGTCATTATGAGATCCACTTGGGTTTATGTTAAAGTATGCCAAAGGTACAAGATGTGTAAATTATTAGTTGTCACTACCCACAAATGCTAGTTGAGTGATGATATCTGAACATAGTGGAGGGTTGTTGAACATATCTTTTTTTCGTAGGTGACAGACATCCTATGAATTTATGTGACATGATATAGGAAATTACTGTCTTTTCTCTAAAAAAATAAGACAGAAGGAACTATTTGATACTTACCTGCCTTAATGCAAAATTGCCAATGTAGTTCAAGGGACAGATAAAGTTTGTAAACTTCAAAGCTAGCTGAATTTGCCTTGAAGATGATGAAAAACTAAGCAATTGATAACATCCTTTAGAGATTAAGTGTGAGAGTGGAAGTAGTAGCTTCAAAATAGTGTTGCAGTTTCTTCTATGAATGTTGTATGTGTCCATAGATGCTGACTGTAGAAAGAGTTTCTCAGTCTGAATGCATGGCAAACATGACAGAGTGAGAAGGCAAGAGAGTTTTTAAGGCTTTGTAAGGATAAGGTCAGGACTATATAGTCTTCTAACTCTTAGGACTTCACTACATTTTTTCCAAGATTGCCCATTATATTGACTTCAACAGCAAACCTAAACTTTGGTGAAACTCTTACAAGAGTACCTGTAAAGAATTCTTAGGCTTAGAAAATACAAACCATGCTTTCTAGGGACTAGGACTACTCTGCTAAAGCCCTGCCCCAAGGGAAGTTTCAGATGAGGCCCAAGACTGAGGGACACTTTCTGGAGCCTGTATGGGGATCCATACAGCCAAAACTCAGCCAAAACTCCTTGCTTTTGGACACCAGAAAACCCAGTGGCCATTTTTCTTACGTGTACCTGGCAGTTAATGATAGGAACACAGGCTGTTTGAACAAAGGCAAGAGGGATTTTATTTTTTCATGTTGCAACCTGCTCACCTGTAGGCATTTGTTATGTTTGGAAATCTTATGCAAAATGCAGTTATTAAGATTTACTGAGAATATAGGTAATTGCTTCCAAGAGCTCCCTGCAGCTGAGTAGGTTTCTAAGCAGTGGGTTGGTTGAACTGGCCTGCTTTGGGGTAGAGATGTGTAGGTCAACAAAAGGAAGCAGAAATTTCTACACGTGTTACACCTTAGTTCGATGTCTTAAATGTCGTGGTCTTGGCAGATGCAGCTTTCCTATCGTCCATTGCATAAGTTTCAATTAGGTACAGAATTGTTTCCTTTCTCTGTTATTATTCCTTTTAATCCTTACCACTAAATTAATGTAGTATAATGTACTACATTACACTGAGTTTATTCTTTTAGTTAAGCTGCAGAATTTGAATCAACTTTTCTATTTATGTTGTCATTGCTGAATCGGTGTAACTAGTGTAGTGTGACTGTTTAAGAATATATTCAAACTAGTGATTCATGTAAACATAATGATTTTTCTATTATCGATTCTATTCTATTTACTACCATTGTACTTGCTCTTCGCACTTTCAACTGAAGGTTTGATTGAAGTCCACCTTTATCCTGCTTACTTGAGGTGAAAACTGTTAACTTTGTGTTCTACAAAGTAGATAAAAGATTTGGAAATTTTCCTTCCATTTTTCATTCTTAACCTTCTTTGGGATTGAACTTCTTTTTGCTGTTATGTTGCTGCTTGACTTCTCTTTTCCACTAGAAGTCCGTCAAATCTTTTTTGGCTCTTGATTACCCCCTGGTTATCTACAAATTTTCCTGCCTCGTCCTTTATTTGCCTTTCCTCTATCTTTTCAATAGTAAACTTCGTAAGTAATGAACCTTTTGTGGAATGTTAAGGACTCCAGCTTTTTAGCTGGTATAAGAATGGATATTAATTTTAAATCTTCACTTTCTTCTTGGACAGTTAGTTGTTATTGCCAATGCTTTGTCTCTGTGGTATGGGGTTATGAGCTCTCTATGACACTCTAAGGCAGGGTAGCCTAGCATTAAGGAAAGGCTGGTATTTCCCAGAGGGTGTGAATGTGCACTTGGGCTATTACCATGAAAGTAGTAGGTGCTCCTGCTGGAGTATGAACGTAAAGATTTTGTGTGATGATGTTCTACTCTCAGGTAAATGACTAGTCTGTGTGGTGTGTTATCCTTGGTGTTACCAGACTGTTTCATTCTTAGTTACTCGTTTCTGCCCTTGCTCTTTTCAATGCTCTTCCATTCTGCATGTAAATCTGGTAGAGGTGGCTTAAAGAATCACAGAAAGTTAAGGGTTGGAAGGGTCCAACCCTCCTGCCAGAGCAGGTCCACCTAGGCCAGCGTGCACAGGATGGCGTCCAGGCAGGTTTGGAATGTCTCCAGGGTTGGAGACTCCACCACCTCTCTGGGCAGCCTGTTGCAGTGCTCTGCCACCCTCCAAGTAAAGAAGTTTCTCCTCATGTTGAGATGGAACTTCCTATATTCAATTTTATACCCATTGCCCCTTGTCCTAGCACTGGGTACCACAGAAAAAAGCCCGGCCTCCTCCTCCTGGCCCCCTCCCTTTAAGTGTTTGTAAACATTGATGAGGTCCCCCCTCAGCCTCCTCTTCTCTAGACTACAAAGACGCAACTCCATCAGCCTCTCCTCATAAGAAAGATGCTCCAGCCCCCAAATCATCTTTGTGGCCCTTCGCTGTACCCTCTCCAGCAGTTCCCTATTCCTCTTGAACTGGGGGGCCCAGAACTGGACACAGGACTCGACTTGTGGTCTCACCAGGGCAGACAGAGTACAGGGGGAGGATGACCTCCCTCCACCTGCTGCCCACACTCCTCTTGATGCGCCCCAGGATGCCTTTGGCCTTCTTGGCCACAAGGGCACATTGCTGGCTCATGGGCATCCTGTTGTCCACCAGGACTCCCAGGTCCCTCTCTGCAGAGTTGGCTGTTTCTCTCTGTAGCCTTGTCAGATTTGTTGGATTTATTTAAAGTGCTACATATAGAGAGGCTCAGACTGTCTAGCCGCGCTGGGAATGCAGAGTTGCAGTGAAAGCTGGCATGCATTTCCTGCATGAACACCAACAGGTCTCTTTCCAGGAGTGTAATAACTAATGCCCTCCTGAAAAATCTTCTGAAGGTATTGCCTTTTTTCATATATATAGAATCACAGAATCACTTGGGTTGGAAGAGACCTTCACGATCATCGAGTCCAACCATAACCTACACTGCCAAAACCACCCCTAACCCATGTCCCTCAGCACCACGTCGACCCGTCTTTTAAATACCTCCAGGGATGGCGATTCCACCACCTCCCTGGGCAGCCTGTTCCAATGCCTGATAACCCTTCCGGTAAAGAAGTTTTTCCTGATATCCAATCTGATCTACATCAGGCTTGTCTTCTAACACAAGTCTGTGTTTAGAGATCATAGCTCTTCACGTATGACAACATAGCTATGGCTAAAGAAGTCCATGATATAAACTAGATTGATGAAGAATGTACTCATTAGCTACTATTTTCAGTACCAATTGCTGCTTTCCTTGTGTTATTTGCTAGGAAATGCTCTCCTTAGAAACTTCTTCAGAAGCCAGGAATAGAAAGATGATTGGTGCTCTGCAGATCTGTTTGGGGTTTTGTGTTTCGCTCAGTGGGTTTTTTGTTTGTTTTTATTTTGCATTGAAGTGTTTTATGGAATTTCTGTTTACAAAAGCTGATCTTCAGTAAAAGCCTCCCCCGGACCACTCTCCTTCCTCTCCCTGTGTGGTTTTGAGTCTTAACAGCACAGCGGTGCTAATAAAATATTAAATACAAGGAAACCAAACAGATGAAAAAAATCAGGTGTTAGAGCTGATGCTTATTACCTAGTGTACTTAGGGAGGTGGTAGACAGGCTGAGAGACCGGGAATTGCTTGATTTCTATCTAGTATTTTTTTCTGCTGCTAGTCTGTGTCATTTCTTGTAGATGCTTCAAATAAAGCATTGAATTTTTAACCTTGTGAAGAACAGCAGTGATAATTGATCTGCAAGGCGTGTAGATTTGGAAAAAGGATGAATAGAGAAAATGTCTAGAGAAGATTCAGAAAGGTATTTGTTTATGTCTGAATGTTTTGACATGAGCTATCATGTAATCAAACTTAAAGAATACTTGCATTTGTATACTTATTTAATTTATTTTGAATCCCAATAGCAAATATACACTACATAGATATATAAAATACCCATTTTATACAGTACTGTCAGTATGAAGAATTCTGTGTGCTGACCTATGTAAGAAGTCAGGGCAGTTGAGTTCCAGCTATTTGCTTGCATTCAGCAATTTTAAGGTACTTACATTAATGAGGGATTCTTAACCCGTGTGATGTCAAAATATAAAAGAATAAAAAATTAAATGAAAAACATGATTACAATTGTTATAGATAAAAGAAATGTTTGTGCTGGCCTAAAGGGAGTTTAATAATCATTCCTATTAAGCTTGAAGCATATTATAAGTCTTGAATCCTACTTTTTCATGTTCAGAGTGCATCAAATTATATTGATAGCAAAATGTTGAAGGACATTTCCCTCTCAAAGTTGCAAGAAAAGATACCAAAGGTTTTTTGTGTGTTAGTTCTTGCTAGGAAACCCTCCTATATCTCGCTTACTAGATTATTAAAATATGTTCTAGTTTAGGGACAAAAGACCTCACAATAATGTACCTTTTTATTGCATCTTTGCTGATTATCAAAAAAGGCAAACAAGTTATCCTTGAAGTCAAGTAATTTTAATTTTTTTTGCAACTCTTCTTACAACTTTTGTTGGCAGAGGAAAAGGTCGTTACTGTGGAAAAAGTCATTTCCACTTGATTTTTAGAGTTTATTTGAAAGAAAGAATATGTGAAAACTATGTGATGTAAGTAAAGAATTTAACATCTGTAATAGGAAACATCAAATACAGTTTCCAGTTGCACTTTCAAGAGTCCTTCCATAAGATATAAAGGCTTTTGTTTATTACTCAAATGTAGGTTGAACATTGTCAAGTAATACAATGGATCCTACTAATGTATTATTTCTAATTAGTTACCTCTGAAATAGTAAATACTTTGTAAACTGGTTAAATAGTGTAAAATTAGCATTTTCCTGCAAATTTCAAGTATTGTAGAATTGATTTGGACAGCCTGCTTTTCTGAAATAACCAACTTTGGTATCACTTGAGGAAATTTCCAAGTTGCACGCTGTTTCTGGCTAAAATGCAACGGAACGTTGAAGGCTGAACCTCCCAGTACTTTACAGGATTATTGAAGAGGCTTATGCCACTGTATAACGCTTTCTTCTTTCTCCTTCCTGTTGGGCAGAAATCATTCACTCCCAGTTTTGCAATATGATTAGAATGAAGGAAGACTACCTGCAGCAATAAGAAACAGTAAAATACAATAGTTAGTATGTAAATGAGAAAAATATCTAAACACTCAGTGGCATGTAGATAACTGAGTTTTGCTATAAGATCAGTTGGATGCAGACCTGAATAGTAACAGAAATCAAAAATTTGTGTTAAGTCTTAAAAAAAGGTCTCCCTCTTGCAACAGTCTCTCTCATAAAAAAAGTTATATGGTATTTTATCAGTGTGTTGTCAGAATAATTGGATTCTAATCTTATGGAACGTTCTTCCAAAATGCAATTTTGTATTCTCTTATAGTGAGAATTATAATGATGTGTTATTATATTCTCCCATAATGCAATTTTTCAGTGATTTTAACAAATTTTCAAAAGTAATCTCTAGAAAACTTAATATTGGGAGAGATTTGTCAGTATGGTTATAGGAACAGATCAGTCTAATGCTGATGTAGCTTAAATTAGTAAAAACAAAAGGGCTTGCGAGAGCAGTTTAGAATTTGTGAAGTAAAATAATGTACGTTGACAAAAGAATCGTTTTGTTTCTATATGTAATTTTACATTACCTTGTAAGTTGATGTTTGGGTGCTTTTTTAAAAAAATATATATCAAAATATTTTCCTTTAATTGCAAGTGATATGAGAAGTAGAAAAAAAAGAAATTCAGAGATAATAAGCTTTTACCAAATAGCTTATCATGTGCTCTGTTATCTACGCATTTCTTCATGTTTCCCCAAGCTTTGTTTTGCTCTGTATCCTAAGGTATATGTCATCTTATAAAACGTATATGATTTTAATTGCTATTTGAGAATTCAGGAAATAAATGTGCTTTGAAAGCATTTTATTGCAGAATTTAGCTAGTTCTAAACACAAATTTTAAAATCTTATCATTTCAGCCTCATAAATAATTTATTTTGGGTTTAAGACTTTTCGGCACGGGAATGGAAAAATTTCCACTCTGAGTCGCTAATATGGAAACTATAATAAACCTGTAACAACCTTCCTGGAAACATTTTCTAGGTTTAGCATGTTGTTTTCCTTTCTTTTCTAGGAAGTGTTCCTGCTGTTTCATCTTGTTTATTTCTTTAAGTACATATACAATTTCAGGTTTTCCTAGTATGACACTCATGTCAAAATATATGTGACAGTTAAGGATTTTTTTTTTAATTATGTCCTGATCAGTATGGCAGTGTGAAAGACGACTTGTAACTACCAGAGTTTTCTATTAAGTTTAATATATGACCTGCAGATATTTCAGTTCGGGTAATCCAGGAGGAACTTTCTTGAGCTTATTTTTTTCAAGGTGGATTTCACGTATACTTGGTATGTTGGCAAAACTTCCATTTTCCACATCTTTGATTTTGTTATTCCCAAGGCCTAGCCTAGAAATAGTACAAGGAACATTTAATTAAAGATTGAGATTCACAACAGCATAGAAGAACATAATTTTTATTTTTTTTTAAGCTTGCAATACACAGGAGTAGACAAGGGGAGGGGGGGAAGAACTGGGGAAAGATGAAATCTTACCTTTGATACAAAAAAAACCCCACCATTGATCAAACAAATATTTTTTCTTAATTTAATCTCCACTTAAAGGATAGCAGCTACCCTCATGTGAGCGATTGTCTGGTTTTGTGTGCAGTTTTTCTACTTTTGGTGGAAAGAGTTAAAATGATAAATATCAACCAATATACTTGGAAAAAATGACTCATGCCCTTTTATCAAATAGTATAGCTACAAAGTAAACTCACAGTAATAAGAAGTGTTGTTCTAATTAAATAGCCCAAGAGCAGTAAGTCTTGTAAAGAAATAGTTATATGTATAGTTCAGTCAAAAACTTTATATTTTAAAAATAAGCAGGACTACCTTCTTTCCTACTTCCACATTTTCCTTAATGTAGGTCTTAGTTAGATTTTTTGCTATAAGACTTCAGCCTGCGTTGCTAGGAAGATGATTCAGAAGGTGGAGGCACAGGTCGGTTTGGAGTTGCTCTTTCCACGCATCCTGCAATCCCCTTATTCTCCTTTCTCTCTTAATTTCTTCAGAAACTGCAGTTGGTATCTAAATGCAGTTCAGTAGGTCCTTTTTGATAGTAGTTTCTGTTACCAAATTCAAAATTCAGTGCTGCTCAGCCATATTTTCAGTGTACTTAGCTGGACATCACAGAAAGAACTTCCTTCTTTTGTCCTACGTCAGCGATGCGTTCCTCAGAAACATGCATTTTTTCTTAAACCCCATTGTATTTGGAAACAGATATCAAGTTGTTTCCTTCCCCAGCCACTGTATTTCTCTCAGGTGGTAAATTTATCTTCTCTTATAATTTACCAGTTTTCCCATGTGTTTGTATAAACAAGTCTCAAATTTCCCTTTTTGTGCCATCCTTTTGTATTTTTATTTGGGGTGTGCATGGAGTGTGTCCTTCCAGTACACTTAGGCCAAGCTATTAGGGCTCAAATCCTATGAATTTAGTTGCAAGGAAGGCATTCCGTTCCTTAAACAAAAATGAATTGCTGTTGCTGTATACCTCATTTTGGGGGGGTGATTTGTGAGATGAGCGACCAAGGAGTTAAAATGCCTGGGCCTCATAGGGAACAGGCTAGAGAAAAGTACTGAAGGCTGTTGATAAATAATGTGACCTACAAAGGTTTGTATATTCCGAGTATGAGAAATATACGCAATCCTTAATTGAGGCATATTACTACTAGCACGTTAAGCGATGCTCTAGAAAAGCCACGCTGTATTACACAACACCCGTGTGCCATGA
The DNA here is from genome assembly GCA_013398295.1 of Chionis minor. Taxonomy (NCBI): domain Eukaryota; kingdom Metazoa; phylum Chordata; class Aves; order Charadriiformes; family Chionidae; genus Chionis; species Chionis minor. Next base: position 67,373 of record VZSF01006579.1, read on the forward strand.
GGTAAGAATTTATGACGTAATCAGAGAATCAGAAATCAGAAGTATGTAAATCAGAATTTATTTTGTAATCAGAGGCTGTTCTTAACGTACCTTCTAGTGTGAACCATGGGCAAGACAGGTAGCAACAAGGCTGATGTTTGGGGTTTGGTTTTGGGTTTTTTTAAGTTTGATCTTACTTATAATAGTTCTTACTATAACACTTAAAAAATTTAATTTTTTTTCTCCCATTAACAGGAGAAGTGTCAAATTAGAGATCCTGCCAGGTCTGACCTTTTGTCAAATGAAAGCATTCCGCCTGGGAATTTTACCTTTGGAGATCTTTATACCGGTTAAAATCTTCGAGTTCGATTGTTGTGATCTTATTGTCATCTAAATGAAGTTCTAGTAGACTGGAGGGTAATTCTGATGGAAAACAAATGCACAGTATGAGAAAAATCAGCCGACTTATTTTTGTTGGAATACTTATTATCTTCCAAACAACTTCTTTCCTTTGTGTTTAAGATTGGGTGAAGAATCTTGGGGGGGTGGGTGTCAGGAGCCTCTGCATTAAAGAAGTGGTTTAGGTACAAGTATGTTACTTGAAAAAAAAAAAATCATCAACATTATTTGGTTTAAAACAGTAACTTTAAAAAAAATTTAAGATGTGAAAGTGCATATGCTAATGTTATGATTTCAGAGTCCCAAAATTTTGTATAATTTTGCTAGCTTTCTTTACAGTGGCTTTCATTTAGTTTTGGTTAACCTGACAAAGATGTGTTCTTGTGTGGTACCAAATAGTCCCAAATCAGAACCGTCAGCAAAGGGAGCAGGAGGTGGAGAATCTTTTTTTTATAGTATCTTTTTAGTGAGGGCAGAGAAAGATAATCACAATTTCGAATTTCTATTTGCTGATCTTATATTCAGTTTTACTAGCATCTGTCTAGATGGCACCCTGACACCAAGCAAGACAAACCACATGTTTCTGTTATATATTTCTAATATGGCTTAGGAGAGTGCTGCTCCCATTGCTATTTGCTGTTCCTTTACAATACTGAAGAAAAGGGGGATGTTTTACAGTCGGACGTTATTCCAGTTGACATACTTTGGTGATCTTTGTCTAGATTTTTTTCCAGTTTACATACCAACTTACAATTGGTAAGGTGCTGCTTGCATCTGAGTTACAGTATTAAGAGGGAAGACCTGTCCATTTTAGATTTTAGAGTGTGTTTTGTAAATTACTTTTCAAAATCTTTTTTGTGACATTACATTCGCAGATAGAAGGATCTACAAACTTAGTTTCCATTTGTGTAGAATGTGTTCACCGTGAAATCCTGTTTGTGATGTGGTTATGTATTTGGCACCACATATTGGACCTCATGCTGTGTTTCCTTATAGGAGAGTTCTCTCTAACAAAGACAAAATCTGAATAATTTAATGTATGGGTTTTTGTGAGAAGTGATAGGGATGGTGTTATGATGATGCCAGAAGAATGTCTCTTTTTGTGTGTGGTGGGGAGTGTTACCATAGGCATCCAGATAATTTCTGATATTAAAATTACCTTAACAATTGAGGTGAGTTGGTTTTGTTTGCTATTGGGGTTTTTTTTAGTGTTCTCTTCTACAGGGATGCTTTTGCATATATGTCTACAAGAAACAAGTTCTTTATCTGAATGATCTAGAAATAAATTTCTTAGGGGCCAACATTGAGTTTCCCTGTAAGATAATGAATGATAAAAGATACGGTGTTCTGCATTGTTTCCTGCCTTTTTCTCTTAGCTAGTAATTTAGAGATGTTGAAAATAACGATAATTTGGTTAAATACTACGGTGACCTGCAAAAAATGCAGGTAGAGTGTTGTACTGAGTTCCTTCGTGCTACTTTTTCGTGTGTGGAGGTCGGTGATTTGAAAAGTTAGAGGTTTAATTTATTACTACCTCCAAATCACAGGTTAGTTGTTTTATAAAAGGAGTGATTTAATTTTTTAGTATGTTATGTTATGTTAAATTTAATTAAAATGTTAATATTAAACATCACTTAGCAAAATCCCATCAAAAGATGTATAAAGCACTGTATTGGGTTTTTCATTAAGGTGGTTGTATTGCAGAGCATCTTGAAACGATCAAAATTCTTTTTAGAAGTTTTTGAGTTTTATTTTAAATGCATAAAGGATTAAGTGGGAATTCTGGTATTCCTTATGACGCAGATCAGATATGAGGAGGTTTATCCTTTTCTTTGTAAGGATTTTTGAGAGGCTGATGTGCAAGATGTGAAGTGACATCTTATTATCATTTTCTTGACATTGTTTCTCCCAAGAAGAGTCTCTGGATGGCTCGGAAAGAGGAGTGGGCTGCCTGACGGGGAGAAGGCAGGCGAGGGGCTGCAGCGCGAGCGTGCACACGTGCACAAGCACACATCTCACATGTGGACTAAGAGACGAAGTGCAAAATGAAAAATAAGGTAGAAGGTGGTTTGGTGGTTATGAGCAATACAAAGCAGAACTTAGGAACATTTTAATAATCATATAGATGTTAAGGCATTTTATTTAGCAGTATACTGGTATAGGTGAAATAGAAAAGGTAAAACAAAGCATACCTTTAGGAATTGAAGTTAATTTTGCTTCTGCAATTCTTATATGATAGATATTTACTCCTTCAAAAGCCCCTGGCTCTATTCCGTCATTGTTAAGAGGATTTGCGCTCATTTCTGTCCAGGGAGGGGAAAAAAAGTATTTATAGCATAGGAATTTTGTGTATGGTAGACTGTTATAAACAGCTGATTTCTTTTCATTTATGACTTCTGATGTTTTAAGCATTTATTAATGTTTAGCTTTGATTACCCTTTCTGAGGGGTGGAAGTCACAGCTTTCAGTGAATAAAGGCTGGCTAACTTGGCCTGCAAGGTTACCAAAAACTTGACCTATGTAGCAACTTCCCATAGAAATTAAACTGTGAAAGATAGTTTCCACAGCATGGAATTGGGAGAATGTTTGAATGAATATTTGTATAATATGATAAATTTTTGATAAAGACATTTTCTTTTCTACTTAATTGGACTTACCTAAAACATGTAGAGACTTCATTCCTTTAAATGCATCCTTGTGGATTTTCTTAACCTTATTAGCATGAATTCTGAGCTCTGCTAAAGTTCTTGGTAGATTTGTTGGAATCTCGGTTAGCTGGTTATGTGACAAATACAGTCGTCGTAGCTTCTTTGTTGGTTGAAAGGCTTTTGGATGGATCTTGGATATTTTATTGTTGTTCAAAGCCAGTGCCTTATGGGATATGGGAAGAGCAATACAAAGACAATTTCTTTATACAGGAACATTTTGATTATGAATTTTAAGTCATGAATTTGATATAATTTAACAATTCAGTAGTTTAAATATTTAATTTTTCCATCATACCAAACTTTAGCACATTGTATACACTTTGGACACTCAAATTGACCGTAAAAAAACCAAAAAAGAACCTGGAACATCAACTAGAAGGTAGAGAAAAAGCAGTCAGAGCTAACAAGGTGGCAATGGATAATGAGAAGAATTGGCAAAACAATATGTTTGTCTTTGCATATTTTGTGGATTCCATGGGGGTTATATTGGTTTTTATTATTGTTCCTTAATGCAGACAAATTCTCAAAACTCTGAATTTCATCTTTTATTTTAGCATAATTCTGCAAAATAGAAGTCAGGTTTTTAATCTGATTTTCTTAAAAGTTAATATCTGTATATGACTGATGTACACAATTGACTTTCTATCTTATTTCCGATAATTTTTCAACTCCTGTGAATTCAAGTCTCTCTCTTCTGTACAGTACAATAGTCCTTTTGGGGGACATTTTTTTTTGTCCTCGGCTGCTATGTGTTATCAGAGAACTTGACATGAGTTACTACAGACAAAAAAAATGAATTATCTGAAATTATTTTGCATGTCAAATCACATCTATGCATTTCTATATCTAGGCTGTTCTTTTTTTGTTTTCCTTTTGTACTTCTTTGAGCTAGCTGTTGGTAACTCGTCTGCTCACTGGAATTGTGGGGGAAAGAAAGTATAGCAAAACAGAATTAATCTTTTTTTCCCCAAAAAAAGATGAAGGGATAGCTTAAGGAAATAAACAGGAAATGCTCCTTCCTAATCCAAATTGCAATCTGTGCCTTCGCTAAGTAGACCAGTACTCAGACAAGCTGTACAAAGTAAACTTCGCTTTCATGAAAAATTTTGTTAGGCCTTGCCACAAATTAACTGATAAGAAAAATCAAAACAGCTCAGACTTTTCAGTTATCACATAATTTAGTGGTGACTCTAATATATAATGTGGTGATTGCTGATGTGTTCCAGTGCCTTTCTCAGGCACTGGAGGTTAGTTTTTATAGGATGTTCTATACTGAATATACACCACAGTCAGTGTAGTTACCCCTAACTTACTGGTGTGACCATTCTGTACGCAGACACGAGTCATTTGAGGGGAATTGGAAACACTTTGTTGCAAACAATAAATTGATATGGTTTGTATTTTTTTCTGTCCAAGCTTTACCCATAGTAATTAACAAGGTCATTCATAAACACTTAGATGCAGTACTTTTTCAGTTCTTTCTCGGAAACCAAATATGACTGAAAAGTTTTTATGTTAGTTTAGTGTGTGTTTCATGTTTTTCTGATGCGGAATAGAATGTCTTTAATTTGCTATAACTCATGAAATGAATTTGTTGTTTTTACAATGAAAACTTCAAAATTGTCAATGTGCATTGATAGCGGATCTAGAGTGACATCTTACGAAATAAGTATTCCAAAAATGATTTAATCTAGCTTTCCAGGCCTCTGAGACTCTCTTATTTTCTGTCATTATAAAATGGGATTATTGTGTACTGTAAATATCTAGATTTATCAGTTGCTAGTGATACTTATTTTAAAGCTTGTCGCTATGTGCATACTTGAGTGTATTGAGAAATAGTAGTAAAGCACCTGACTTTTTCAGTAATTCAGTGTTGGTCTGTTTTTGGGTCAGTTGGATTTGTAACGTTAGTTTCAGTGGTGTATGTGTTAGTTGTATGCTGCGTGCTTTTGAAAATACCCTCAGAAAATAATCTCATTCTCTTGTGAGCTTAAGTTCTTTCTGCTATTTTTTACACTAAACAGATACAAAAGGTGTACTTGTCTTACAGCCTTTAAAATGTCGGCAGTGTTTCTGTGCGTACTAAGGACTGAATAAATCTTGAGGATCTTTTTGGCAAGATACATATGGTACATATTCTGGTTGTTGTAGAAAGCAGCATAGTTCTTATAGCTCAAATTTGCTTCTTACTATGTGGGAGCAGTCAAATATGCAGGCATTAGGCTGTATTTTTATGGATAGCATTGGAGAAGAAAAATACCATTTATATTTTTAAAGTATCAAAATATTTGATTGCTAAATAAGATTTCAAACTTGGAAAATAGCAAGCTTACATAAAGTGATGTGAGTCCTTGGAGATCGTTTTCCTTGACCTCTTTAATTTTGTTGTTTTGAAGGTCAATCATACGCGTATCTGGTGGAATGTTGCGAGGTATTGATGTCAAACCTGTTTAAGTACGTGAGATAATCAGAAGCATTATGTGCCTGTATATAAGTCCAAAGGAATTGACTGTTAAACAGCAAAACACAGTAAGATTGTTGGTGATTACGATGGGAAATAAAATATGAATAGCCACAAAGGAAAGGGCAGAAGGGAATTTTAGCTAATGAGAGGAACTAATTGTGTAAGAAGGTATGGCAAAGTTGTGTGGATAGTTTCAGGAGGAACTGCTTCTACACCTGACCATGAAAAGCTTGAATGGGGCGCTCATTGCAGATTCCTCACGTCCGTGAAACAAGCAGCCTCAGAGCACCCCTTGTTCTACAGGGAAAACCGCTGGAAGTCCCAGGGAAGTTCCTGGAGAAAGCAGCTTTCGCAGGGCCCGGACAGGGCTGTTGCTGTGGCTTTCTGGGATTTCCGCCCAGTGCTTGAATGCGCCTTTCTGTCTCCACGCTGCCCTATCCGTCACACTGGCACGGTTGCTTGTGTAGCCATATGGTTAACGTCAGGGCTGCGAAATGTATTCTTGGTAAAAAGGGGACAAAAGATGGCCTTCCAGCTGCCTTAATTGCCAGCTGTATAAATTCCCCAATCCCGTTAATTATTCAGTCACAAAAACACTTCAGTTCATGCCGCCTGAGATCCTGAATCAGCAGAAGAGACTAGCAAGAGATAGTAACTTTCTTTTCAGTGGAAATGCTGATGCCTCAAATGCTAAATGCTGGTCCAGTTTATTAATATTTATTCCATAATTAATAGGTTACAGGTATTTAAAGATGAAACCTACTAATAGGGGTTTTTTTTCCTATGTGTGAACTTAAATAAAAGAGTTTGCAAGCGGTAAACCAGATGCAGTAACCACAGCTTATTGCTGTCAGCAAAAGTTTATTTTGATTGCTTAATAATGACACATTTTTAAAAACCCAGCAATTTATGCATAGACTCAATGTTTCTAAGGCACGAGGAGTCTAAGTTCAGGATGGTGGCAGAGCTGTGATGAGAATGAATGTCATCGTCACTGTGCTAGTGGCAGGAGCACAGTCCTTTGCCTTGAATCATGGGAGAACTTCAATGAACGCTGACTCAAGTTGGCATAATTAATAATGAATTCATATTTAGGGATTAGTATGTATCTGCAACGGTGACGGCAGCAGATTTGCCCTTGGTTAAAATGTTACGTGATGCGCACTTTAATGGAGGTTAAGCTGCGCGAACAGTTTGTATCCTATTTATGCTCTTGAGTTAAACTTCCTTGTGGTTTATTTACCACCTCTTTTTCCATTGTTATGTTTTCTTGTCATTTGACCCGTTGCATTGTAGGTATGAATGAAATACTTCTTCAGCCATAGTCTTTTTTGAGAGAGGGGACTAACAGCTTGTCTAATGCAAACGGAAGATACAGCAAACTTTTGTGCTCATCTGTTTGGATATAACTTCATGGAAGTAAACAAAACAGGAGAATATGTAATCTAAAATGTAAATATAAGCATTTTCACATTCTGTGATTGTTTTCTTAGTGGGTAAAAAGCTACACAGATTATATATACATATTAACCCAAATTAGATGCGGTTTGCAAGCCTAACTGAAAAAATGTAAACTCCTTTTGAAAATGACTTGTAAAGGAATACGTGAATGTGTGCAATTTATGGAGCTGTAGAATTCCTCTTTTAAAAGGCAAATCCTCCAAAGGAGAGGCCAGTGGAGAAGACACACAGGTTTATTCTTACCTAGGTCAGAGCAATGGACAACTCTCACATAGCACTGGCATCCAAAGGGGCATGTTGGGAATAGATCAAAAGGAATTAGTGGCATAATTGGTTCAGTGGTTGGAAACAGAGAATTGTCGTCATCGTCATCATCGTCATCTTCTTCCATATCTTGGACCATCATATTCTTTAGCGTAAAATATGAAGGACCAATGAGAGGTTTGGCAGAGCACAAAGCCAAGAAGAGGAGGAGTGTGTATTCTTTCATATCTTCTTAGTCAGGCTAGCCAGTCTTGAAGAGGGAAGTAAACAAACAAAAAAAAACCCAAACACCAGAATGAGTGAATGTGAAACAGCAAATAAAGGCATTGAACTCTTTACTTCACTCTGCTCTAGTCTGTGGTCCTGAAAAACGGTCTGTTACGAATATTAAGGCTTAATTACTATATGAAGGATGAAGAATATTAAAAACCTTCTTTAAAATATATTTATACTGTTATTACAAAATTGTTAGAATAAATACTATTAAAACATTAATTCATCAGACATTAATGTCATATCAAAGTTTTTTATTTGAGTTTAAAAAAATAGTATCATCATTTGCTTTGAAGAGTAATTTTTGTAGTAAGTTTTACCAGAATTTGGAATTGGATTTATTTTATTTCTCCTTAATGAAAATATATTTGTAATGGGATACAGGGACATATGTGCATACTTTGTATCTAGAAAATTGGGAAATACTTGATTAGCAATACATAAAATGCGTGCATCAGGATACTCTCTAAACACGTTATTCTACTCCCTAAACACTTCTAATTACACACTACTTACTCTAATCTGGAAAAATAGAGTTTTCAGTTCTGACAACAGCTTTTCCCAAATCCTAGTCATTTGTGTATTCCTGCTATTGATAGAAGTTCACCTCTGTATTTTAATGCAAGCACATTTATATATTACTTTTATTTGATGAGGGTTCTTTTCTCTGACAAGGGCTTGCAGGTTATAAATCCATGTAATTTGAAATCCGTAACTTAAATTACATCCAGGAAAAAGCTGGAAACGATACTTCTGTGTGCATATTTTTTCAATAAACGTTTTCTTTCAACCAAGCTTTGTCATCACAGGGCCTGTACATTGTAGCCAGGCAGCCAGCTGAAAGGAGCTCAAAATGTGCCAGGCTTGAATTTAATGCCATGAAACCCATCCGCTTTCTAGATTACCCGTAACTTGAAAGTCTCTTTTCTTGTGTAATCAAAGGTCCTTCAGTCTGGAAGACAGCAAGATGATGGATTGATTGGGGCACCTTCAGAGCAGAAAATGCCATGTCAGATAGCTACAGGTATTTTTTCCTGCTGTTATTGAGAAGAATACACAAGTTACGAAGGACTTCAGTAGATTTGTCTTTAGAAAAATATGACAAACTCTGTCTCATTATAGCTATAAATTCAATTTCATTCAGCTTCTCTGAGTTCTAATTTTACCAGGTTTCTTTTAGGCATACCTGACTGGGAAAACCAGGAGTCCCAAGTCCTACAGTATAGTGTGTTACCTGATTACTATGATGATCCATAGTTCAAAACCCTTAGATATTTTCTACATACTCTGGTTTTATTCTAAAGATGATTCGATTGACCAAATAGCCCTATAAAACTAGACACAAGGGAAAACAGAGATAGTAAGAATTGCCACAGGATGTTTAGAGACTGTGAGAAAAGACTGTAAATTCAGCCCTCAGCTCTACATTGTTCCCCTCCGAAGCCTGATTCCAGACGTTGTTTGGATCCTGCAGCACACTATGCAGCCCAAGAGGGGCTGTTGTAAATTTTATTATGCATATCCTGTTTATAAAAATGTTTCTATTTAGACTATCATAGACCTCTTTAGGGAGATACTAAATGGATGTCAATTCTTGTTTGATCACCTAATTAGATGCTTGCTGATCTGTTTATAGCTGAAAAAATGTCTTTGGGCATTTTGTCATTGGTCTTCAATCACAGGAAAAGGAGTGCACTGGTTTGTACAAGGGTGTTAGCTTGACTTACTCAAAATTCCAAGTTTTTGTTTATATTGCTTTTGTCTATACAAAGCTGTTTTGATGTTTCTTGTATATGTTCTTAACAGCATTAAAATGCTGTGTATTGCATACATTGCTACTGCTGTAATGTATACATTGCAGGGTGCATAAAAAGATGAAAGCTAACAGTATTTAGATTATATAAAACTCAGCCTTTTGAAAAGAACACAGTGACCCTTTCCCCCAAAATATGTGTCTGAAAACAGAAGCACATTATACTTTGTATCTTGCAGGTATGCAGCATATAAAGATAAGTTCAATATATATTGTAATCTCCCAGTTGCATGCTCATTTGAGTACTGCATCTTTTATTGATGTAGCAATCTCTTAAAAGAATCTTCATGTATATTTTTCCCATACATTTTCCTGTGTTTTCAAATTAATGTGCTCTTTCAGTGCTCCTAGAAAGCATTTTACAGTTGTACCTGCCATCCTACACAATGTATTTTCTTGAAAGAGTCTTTGAATATAAACAGTGCTGGGAACAAGACGTGGAACCTACATTTGTTTGGAAAGAGTTGCGGTCATGTCTGGCTGTACACAGTCAAAATATTCAATACTTTAGTCATCCCGTTAATTAGGAGATGAGGAGTCTGAAGCCTTTCAGACATCTGAGTTCTCCTTATTCTTGGACAAGCGCTTTAATGGCTGGATTGTCACAGATGGGCACTCAGCGGGGTCTTCTTTCCCTGGCTGCTTAGGTGTTAAGTGACAAAACGCTGTGTGCTTCATTCAGTGGTGTTGTACAATTTCTGTATGTAGGAGATCAAGCATTGTAGCGTGTATCATGTCTTGGGACATCTGGTTTCTAAGTCCTTGCTGGCTTCCATTTGTGATAGGCACTGGGTGTATAGTTTACTGTACCTAAAGGATAATCTTTCATGTATGTTCCTGAAATGCCCTTCTGGATTTGGTGCTAGGAAGTTGTCATATGAGACAATTTAAAAATATGTTTCTACACTGGCACCTTTAGCAAATGGATTGCATATTTCCCTTCAGAAATTAAAAAACTAGTTATGATTTAAAACTTTTCAGGTTGAGGCTGTGATTGGGGTAGTGGCCAATTTGAACCTCTTGAAAAGCAAGTGTTGTTCTAGAAAAATAGTGTTGAAATATGTCATTGATGAAATATGTTAGTTCTGTGAGTTAAATCTCTTGAAAACAAGACCCTTTACAGAAGGAAGCCTGAGTTGTGATTTTTTTTTTGATTTTTTTTTTTTTTTTGATTTTTTTTAGGAATGGGAGAAAGCCCTTGCCTTATCTTCCCACTTTGCTATTAGGAAATCCTTATTTCTAGTTGGCTTTGTAGTTAGGGGTGGTAATCAAGTTTGACTCCAGGTTTGCATTGGCCAAAGAACTGCCAAAGAATGGATTCCAAAGAACTGGATTTTATGAAGGTTCTAAAATGTTTTTCCTGGCTGGAGTTTTGAGTTTCCGAGTAAATAGGTGTTGATATGTCTCTGTAGAAATTCTCTGACTCTGCAGATCATCTCAAAGTACTTATACAACCTTTCTGCATGCTTAAACTTCAAGAGTAAGAAAATTGAAAGAAAATGAAAACCTAAAATCCAAGATCCTAGTGACCTTTCTGGAAAGACTTTAATTATTTTATCATGACAATTCTACGGAATATGTAATTAATTGTTTCAGAACATACAGTTCATGAGTACAGCTGTGTTAATGGCTCACTGATGCCACTTGAGGCTTGTTTTATTCCCAAGTACATACTTTCTGTTCTCTCATATCTCTCATACCAGCTCTTCCACTCAGGCTGTTCACCGAGCTGATTGAACTCAGGAAACCAGCATGAAACTAGTAAGAGCAAGAAAAAAAAAACAACAACCCAACACATTCTTTCCGGGTGAACAAACTGAATCGGAGCCAGCACAAAGGAATGGGTGGAACAGCCTGATTTAGGGGGACGGAAGGGTAAACGGAAAGAGGGAAGGAGAAGAGGTGGGACAGCCATTCTTGCCTTATGCAAGCTGTTGGACAGGCTCAGGTGTTCTGTTGGCCGGTACCCTGAGCAATAGATGACTGTTGCTTGGACAGTCTGGCCTCATCCATTCTTATATTTTTACAGACCAAAACATTGAAGATGAGCTTGACAAAGGGTGTAGCAAATTCAAGGAGAGCTCATGTACTTCTGCATTACGCATTCTTTATAGCAATCCTCCTTTTCTTTCAGTACAAAAAGTTTCTGAATAGCACCTTTTCAGTGGAACAGTAGCCACCTCCAAGTCAAGTGATTGAATATGGAGAGTACTATAAGGCTGACTTTCTTTCCTGAAGTATGCAACAGTCCTAAAAATCACGGTACTAATTGTTTGGGACATACTTATCCTTGCTAATGTGATGATCTTTAACAAAACTTCTGTTGCCAAACAGCATGTGGAAGATAGGAACTTTTTATGCTATTAGTTTAGGATAACATTTATCATTTATAAGTAGTTAAATGCAGGTAATGTTATAGTATGTTAATATATGATAAAAACCTTTTAGAGATTGTGTGTGAAATCCACATGTAAACAGGTCTGTGACATGAATTATGGGAAGAAAAACACTTTCTGTCAGTACAGGAGTTATGTTGTTAGCATGGGCTGCATGCATTAAAAGAAAAGGAAAAAAGTAGTCGTCTGGATTCCTTGGCAGCTACCTGCCAGTCCTGCAGCATGTGGTCTTTGTTGTCTTACCAGTTATGACACTGCAGGAGTTAATAGGTAAAGTTTTAAGACTTGAAAAAACTCTCAATTATATTTAGAAATCACTTCTGTTACCGGTGTACAGAGCCCCATTTCCTATGGCATTGTTTCTGAAAAGGAAATGTTTAAATGACACAGTGGTGGTCTTTACAGAGGCAAAGAAAAAAAAAATCCCTGTGCTCATTAATAACACAAATCATTGCACTGTGCACAGATTTTGTCCAAAGAAAGGCAAGACTATAGCTGTTTTCAAAGCTGTATTTAAAAATAGTTCTGGTTCTATTAGTCATTGTCCCATTCCAGAAGTAAAAGGAGTTGATGTTTAACTCTTAGTCTACTCTGTTGAATTACTTAAATTGCATAAGAAAAACAGAAGGAAATTTTTTGGTCAGTAAGGTTACTGAAGAAATGATTCTGCCTTGAGAAATAGTACAATATTGAAGTTATGTAGTATAATAATGAATAGCATGTTTACAAAATAAGTTATGTTTAGAGAGTATGTACTTTTTATGGAAAACTGCTTGACTTGTGTGGGTTACTGAGTATGATCTATGAGCATTTTTAGGTTGTAGCTCATCTACAGTTCACTGTTTCATGTGTTGTTTTGTTTACTTTCTGATATCTAGTTACAAAAAGACCAAACAACTTGAATACCAAATTACAGAAAATTAACGCTTGAGTTGTAACTGTAAGAACTGCTATTATTATAGGATAGATTTCAATAGATTGTAATAACTGAGGAAAAATTTTGTTGTCAGTTGTCAAGTTTTTCTGACAAGTCTTTAGTAGTTAAATAATTCATTGTAGCTTTTCTGTTTGCTTTGCAGCTCAGCTGTAGTAAATACAGAATTATTTCAGCTGCAAAGTAGATTGTCAAATGTTACATTAAAAAAGTGGTACTTCTAACTCTGAATTACCTGCCATTATTAATCTGTACAAAGTGACTGACAACCTGTTGCTTAATTATTTTTTTGCTACTTAATTAGAATAGGTATTCAAACTGGACATACCTTGCAAGTTTGATAGTTCTTCTGGAAGCACTGTGATAATCCACCTGAGATCTTTATGTCCAGTTATTTCATATTAAAAAAANGGGAGGTTATGCTGAATTCTGTGAAATGGAAAGTAAATATAAAGAAAAATTCCACTTCCAAACTTCTTGATCCTTCTGGCACCGTGGGTGATACCAGAGTAAAGTGCTGCTTCAGATTAGCCCATCTTAGTACTGAAGAATGATATTAAGACGACTTGTTACCACTCATATGTTTTTCATCACTGCCTGTATTACAGCCAAAACTTCTGGCTTAACTCTAGACGTCTAGTGGAAGACTTTGTAAAACTGTAGTTTAATAATAGTTGACATCAGGCCATTGGAAGTACAGTGAGGTCCATTTCAGGTCATTCCTGCTAGGGAATCACACTTCTTGCTTAGGATTTCCTTAGCCGTTACTCTTTTTAAAAAGTGTGACTTGAATAAAAGTATAAAACCTTAGCCAGTGGCAGAGTAAACCAATAGCTTATAGTGATCAGCATGTTGCCAAACCTTTCTAAGGTTATAAAATTAAGACTTTGTTGTGTAGTTATGTATAAATACTACTTCTTGCTTTTAGTAGACAGCTGTCTGGCTGGGGAAGGTGATTTAAGAATGTAAAATGTAGATCAGATTTTATTAGTCAATATAGATAAATTATTTCTCTTGTGTATGAGAAATCACACATATCTTTTCTTTAAAATAGAAACAATATTTGCAATATTCTGTGACCAGGATTGAAGTTGTGAGCTTAAAGCAAAGTCTTTGAGACTTTGCACTGAGTTACATTGTTTGTACTGACGTGCACATCAAAATATTTAGAAACTGGGTTATTCTTTGTTTACCTTGAGTAGGCTGCCTGTTTCTGTATGCTTCAGAAATGTATGACAAATTGAGTTTACCTAAAGCAAAAGTTTCAGTGTAACAGTTTGTGTCTTTCAACTTAACATAATTTTTGTTTATCCAATTCCACGCGCATCTGACTTCATTTGTTTCTTTAATTAGCTCCTTTCTCTCTTAAGAATCTGGTCTTGCTGCAGAAAAACAGCCTGGATATTTTTAAATTTTTTTAATGTACATGTAATGTGGTGCTGTTTGCAAAATGGTGGTTTAAATAGCATATCAGTTATTTTGTCTACTGTTGCTTTCTTAAGAAGAAAATGATTCTATGCCAAAAATTAAAACTTTGGTGCTGTCATATCAAACAAGATAAGGCTTGTGTTACCTGCTGCATTGTTTTTCTATGTGTTCCAGTTCCAGTAGCATAGATGAATGATGAAAAAGATTCTCCCTATCACTTTTCCCAAGGAATAAAATTACAGTTTCAAAAGCAATCACATTACCACGTAAAAATCTGAAGGATGATGTTAAACTTCTTTGAAATCTCAAATTGCATATATCTGCATTCTCTTGCCTGCATTTAGAAACTGAAACTTCCTAAGCAAACACTCCCCTGTGTTTTGAATAGCTTGGTTTGGATGCGTTTACTTGAGCAAATTTGTATGAAATTGCTGTTTAAAAAACCTCCAACACTTTCTTGGCTCTTTAATAGAAGAGAGCAGGGCCTGAGGGTTGTGATAAAAATGTACTGGTTTCTTCTTTTTCACATCTCCTTTCAATAATAAAGTGTTGAATCAGCAACTTCAGCTGATCCTAGTTTTGCAGCAATGCTCCCTGTTTCTGATGTTTAGCCAAAATCTTAATTTTGGATAAATACTTTTTTTTAATTATTATTTTCTCTTTTTAGTTGATCCTGGTGGTAGGAACACACTCCTGTTTATATACAGTTTGTCATAGCCATACTATATAATGAAGCTGACATGTAGATTGGTAGTACCTGGAAAAAATGTCACCGCCTTATCTTAGATTACCCATATGTTTTGTACAACATATAGCATCAATATGGTAGAAATAAATATTGCTTACACTGATATGCTGTTATTGTAATGAAATGATTTAGTATCTCAAGACACACATTTAGTATTTTGATTGTGAATATAATTGCATTCTAAAATAAAATTCCCAGAAATCACCTTTTCAGGTCTTTTGAGTACCAGATTCTGAACTTGAGAAGTTAGCTGTTGATAGCCATACTAAAAACTAAAATAGGCCTGTGGTTCTTAATCTAATTTAAAAGCATGTTCTTTTAAATGCTCACAGTGTATTTCCAATTTACTAAAAAATAACTACTATTGCAGAATTCCTCTCTAGGATCACTGTTTCCAGTATACTTTAATTTTTGGACCCAAAGTCATTGCATGAGCCAGCACAGTAGGGCAGCTGCGGAGCTCTGAATGGAAGCTGCAGTGTGCAAAGGAATGAATTGATGCAGGGTGCTCAGGTCAATGTTCCTCTCACTTTTTAGGGTAAGACTCCATGGTACTCATGTAGAATGCAGAGCAGTCATTCAAAGGCTGTAGCTGCAGCTTTTGGAGGTAGCATCAAAGGCTATAATATAAAGCAATTGATTTGAGGTGATGTGGTTGAAAATGCTATTAAAAGTGTTGCTATCTTATTGCATCTGCTGTTTTATTGATGGTGAGATTTTTTTAAAAAAATAGCCTGGTAGAAAAATATGTCTCACGATTTTTTAATGCATGATGGTTGAGGTCTTTATGAAGACAAGATATTTTTAAATAGAAAGTAGTCTGAGGGTATTTTGCTTGCAAGCAAATGTACGTGTATTTTTCTATGAAATATTACATGTTTAAATAACTAAAAGATTGTATGAAGTCAAACTGTTTGCTCAGACCATTTCAGTTATTTCTCTTTCCACCAATGAAAGAATTGGTTGAAAATTAGAATTCTATCTTGTCTTAAAATAAATTTGTAACTTTTATGAGTAGTGGAGATTAATTTCTGAGGCAAAGGGTAGGAGTATATCCAGCATGTTGTGCTTCAGAATACTCTCTTTCACTATGGTGAAAGATGCAAATGGAAAAAAAATTGGTTGGTCTTTTATATATAACATGATCACATCAGTGATATAAAATGCTATCTTGATTTCTTTATTGAAAATAACTGTATTTGTATTACTTTATATGTCTCAGCAAGCAAGCATATGCTGCCATATGTGGCTAATGCTTACATTGCAGTCTCTTTTTTAGGCTGATCTGGTATACGTTTGTTATTGTAAGACAAACTAAGTACTTTTTCATTTTCTAGCACTGTTTATAAATGTGGTTTACATAAAGTGATGAATTCAACATCAACTGCACAAATCTGTCTTGGAGACCGCCCATCACATTTTAATAACATGACATATTCCTTTCATGCTCTCAACCAGTCCATGTGGAGTGCAGTCGCATATTTTGGTTTTAGCTAAGTTTTGGCTCTTCCTAAATTGAACTGCGCCATTTAAGCTATCTGAATATAGAAAAACTATTCTTCAGCTTCTGTAGTTCATCTTGATTCTTCAGTATTTATATGTAGATATGTAAAATTATCATTATTATTTATTATCGTGCATGAATTAACTTTCACTTGTTAATAGATGCAAACTTTTTTGCATATTTTTGGCAGCTGACTTAGAAACTGCAACAAAATATACTGTTTCATTTTGCAATCAAAGTCTTTAGTCCATGGCATTTATTAGCAACGTGCCAATATTGAAGGGCAAATCGCAGCTTGCAGCTTTAAGAGATCATGTACAAAAAGAGCTATGAAGTGAAGCATGCGTGTACACGCATCCATGCGATTGCCAGGCTTATCACGTGTTTCATGCATGCAAGGATGTGGTGATCTGGAATGACTGGAGAGGCGAAATAGCAACCCGGAGAGACAGATCTTATTTTTCAGCCTTGCAGATAGTTTGGGTTGCCTTAGGAGAGTAAGTTGACTTTGTTCTGCCTTAGGCTACAGATTAATACGCATTTTTGTGTGTGGGAATGGCAATTTAAGAAGTCCTCAGCTAGCTTGGTCCCACCTTGATGCTTATCTCCTTGGTCTGTGACAAGGTTTGTGCACTTAACTGGATCAGGAAACTGGTTACCTGAAAAACAGCCTACTTGATGAAGCAAGGTCTTGAAATAGTTTTGGTTTCTGTACATGTCAATTGTTAGTCTTGCTTTTGATGCTACTGACAAGTTTGGATAATGTTACATGGCATTTTTATGGAATATGGGTATTTATCTGCCTTAACAGACATTGGAAACATCAGACGTTCTTTCATGGAAAATCAAACAGTAGTTAAAATGAAAAGCTCTGCAACCAGTGCCAAACTACTGAATCACTCCGATAACAAGTTCTAAAGGGAAATTTTCTGTTTCAGACTACAAGCTGGACTGAGCACAACATTTCCTCATAGAGTGTCAAACATTTATTCTGCCAAAGCTTAACAATTTAAAAAAAAAAAAGTAAAATCCATTCAGCTGCAAATGCTAATTTTTTTCCATTTCTTCCCTTTGTTTTAACAAATAGTATGAATAATAGGGAACTGCAGGTGAATAAGTTGTCTTATGCACAAGCATTCACTAGATTCATATAGTTCAGAACATAAAGGCAACAATTAAAGTGNCCATTCAGATGCAAATGCTAATTTTTTTCCATTTCTTCCCTTTGTTTTAACAAATAGTATGAATAATAGGGAACTGCAGGTGAATAAGTTGTCTTATGCACAAGCATTCACTAGATTCATATAGTTCAGAACATAAAGGCAACAATTAAAGTGGTAGCTGTCATCAATTTCCATTGAGTTGGTACTTTTAAGAAAAAAGAAACATGGCCATCCAGTCCTTCGTATTTCAGAAAAAATGAAATAAAGTATTCAAAGGATGTCAGACTGTGAAGATAATTTAATTTAATTTGGTATTTTGCTTTTGCCTAACTTTACTTATCAAGATAAGTCATTTATATTACATTACAAATTCAAAGATCCAAAAGAAGATGACTTTGACTCAGTTTGTGATAGACTGTTAGAAATGGAAGCAGTGTAACGTAGTAATTGACTACATTTTATACTTTTCTATCTAATGAAGAACATGGATCCGTAAATGTAGGCATGTACTCTGAGCATAAATTGTTTGGTAGATGGAAAAAGTAACGGTATTTCTAGGAAGATCCCCAGACTAAAGTTGTTTGGAAGTTTTGAAACACACTGTTTCTAACTTCAGAATAGTTGAAATTAAAGCTTTCAGAAACTTTACTAATTAAAAGGAGGCTATTATCTCAATAAAGAAGTGATTTCCCTACCATATTAATTAACCTAGCCTGTGTTCTCAAGTGCGTGTTTTGTTCCGGGGAATATTTTAGGAAGGTCTCATTTGTGTCTCATTGACACAATAGCAGTAACTCTCTTGTGCAAGGTTGGACCTAACACTAAATACGTTGGGAGACTTCTGAAAGAGGCTGCTTTTAATTGTAGTTAACCACTGTTGTTATGGTTTAAATATTATTTTCTCATGTAATTATGCTTTTATTAAATCATAAGTATTACATAATCTATGTCAAATTTTTTTCCAAGTTGGCACTTAAGACAATTAAATTTGCTTTCATTACTCATCTATCCTAAAGTGTTTTGCTGACTTTTAACATTCATTCTTTTCCCATTTCACCTGTAGGGGAAAACCACAATTAAGTGTAAGAAGAAAATAAATAAATGTGGAAATTAAATGTAAATTGGGAAAAACTGCAATATTTGATAGACTGTAACGGATCTTACAACTATGCTGTTAAGTCTGTTTTTTTCAGCAGTGAAAATATGTTGAGGTTCTGTGGCTGTTCATCCTAATGGTGCTCAGTTTTGCCATTGCGCGTGCAGCAGTGTGGTGTGGTAGGGGTTATAGCAGAGTAGACAAAAAATGATGGAAATTGGAAGACAGAAACTTCTAAACTAAGCTGAAAGACCACTTAGAAACAAGCAGAGAAGTTAGAATTGTCCAACAGATACCCTAATATACTGTTTTCAAAGGCAGTTGTTTTGAAATACAGGAATGTATTAGTTTAGATGTTTGGTTCCCTGGATGGTTTTGCACTGGTTTTTATCATGGGTAGAAATTCACTGGATGATAGGTGTTAACTTTTACCACTCAGTGGAAATACTTATGTAAATTGAAAGGAAACGTATGTCATAATTGCATATTAACTTGTGGTATGGAAAATGAGATCTTTTTTGTAGAACAATTTGTAAAGCCGAGGCTATTTTATTTTTTTTCTTTAACGCTTATACTCCACAAAGGGTAATTTCTGTTTAGCTTGCCGGTAGCAGTATGAAGAAGCTTTGACTTTAGCTTCCAATATATAACTTTTATTTTGTTAAACCAACAAACTACATCTTTGGTAATTTGTCAGCATGTGATTCGTACTGTGGCTATACTTTCGTTTCATGGTTATTATAATTTCTATATGTTTTACAATCAATGGAAAAGAGGCATGTCTCCTCAGATAAAACCATGAGCTATTCTTTGCTCAGAAGATTGGAAAGAAATTTAATTCAACTAAAATGGAGAGTGAATCAATGTTTCTTCCATTTAAGGTTTTAAGCCTTAAGGGGTTTTTGAGGCTATCAAATTAGCCTTCAAAATAAATACAGAATATAGGCTATTTGAACCTATATGCGATCCGGAAAGGAAGAAAATAATTATTTTGCCTTTTCCAATGCAAAAACTAGGTAGACATAAAAGAAATGAGTGGGTGGCAGGTTCAAACCAGAAGGAAATATTTCATGAAATATTTATAGTTCAGCTGTGGAAATGTGCAAGAAAGTGTAGTAGATTTTCGTGTTTTATGTAGACCCAAAAAGTAATTGGTCTAATTGAAAGAGGAAAAGTCTTGCTTCCTGAGTTCTTTGTTATGCAAGCCAAACTATGCTGGAAAAAAATGGAAAAAGAGTTCTCCCTGAAAGACTGGTAGTGAATAAGTTTTACTGGAGAAGTTCAGAAGCATCTTCCATTAGAAGAAAGCAAACCATATATATTTATAAAGAATCACAAAATATTCATGAGGGCAGTTGTTCCCTAACTATGAAGGTTTTTGGGGAACAGAATGCACAAGTCCAGAGGATTAAATGTAATGTAATAGGCAACTTTCAGGATTTTGAAGAAATTGCTGTGAAAAGAATTAAGCCGATTTGAATCCTTTTTCCTAATTTTAATCCTTTAAAAACTTACATTATTCACTTAGAAGATTCTTGTCTTGGTTGATAGTGTTGTTGAATATCTAATATTTCCACAGCTGTGTTCAGTATTGCTCCTTTGAGAAAAATATCTTTGTGGAAAAAATAAGTCAGCTTTTATGTATTTTCCCTAGGAATTGCTATCATATGAAAAGTTCCCACAGAGAAACATAGATGTATTTTAGTAATACTGCATGCAAAACCTACAGTTTTCTGTATATATACTCATAATGCTGCACACTTGGAATGAAAGTTCTTTTCTCTGAATTAACAGAACTGCTTCAAAGTAGTTTGTAGAAAACAGTATGTTATTAGCTGGTCTTAATAACTCCAATTATTAAAGCTATGTTAATATAAACAACAGTCTAAATCACAAGCTATGAATTACACAAATGTTTGCATTAAATAAGTATGTGGAGAACTGTATCCTGTACAAAGAGTTAAACACAAAAGAAATGGAAATTCTGCCAAACTACAGTAAACTCAGTGGCTGTAGGAAATTCCTTACATAACAAACTATTAAAGAAGAAATTGTAACATACAGGGGTTTTTTTAAGATGAACATTTGAAATAATGCAACTGTTAATGCTTTAATTTACTTTAATTCATAAAGCCTTGGGAAAAAAATCATCTAATGAATGGAGCCAGGATGGCTCAAGCAGACTGGAAGAATATTCTTTTGCGGAATTCATTCAACTCTTGAGTATTTGTTCACTTTCAGATACTACAGAGTGTTTGTGTCCATTATGGCCTCCATTAGGGCTGAGAAACTCATAGGACTGGATTTGAAGCCCAAGGCAAGAACATCACTGGCTTCTTGCATTAATGAGAAAAGCGATAGCTAAGCCTTTAAACTCCCAAACACCAGGTAATTTTTTCAGCCCAGCATAACAGTTATTGGACCTTATGATAAACAAGCAACGTTCAGGCATACCACCTAACTGCCTAGCTCCTAATGCCTGGTGTAGTTTTGCATATTTTTATCCTCTCATAGAAAAGAAATTCATGTTTATATATTGAAGCTGCAATCTGGGGACAAGAACATATTTTTTCTTTTTCTTGAGGCTAATATGGTCTTCTGATTAGCTGTAGTACACAACATTTCTAAGCTGAAAATATTACAGTTTCTGAATACAGAGCTTTGAAGTCAATGCCCCAAGTAAATCTTGTTACCCATAGAACTAGAACTCCCAGATGAAAATGTGAAAATAAGTAAAAATGACTATTTCTAGCCACCGGGACAGTAGAGTTTAGGGGGTAGCCCTCTGGATTCCCAGGTACAGGCATCAATAAGAGACAGACCAATATGAAATATAAATCAAACTTTACTGCTAGTTTTAATGAGTGACTGAAATAGAGTGTACACGGGCTCATATAATAGTACTCAGCTACTGGGCAATGACAAGAGGTAAACTTGTCTTCAGCGTGTAGCCCACCTCACTGTTCAAATGAGATTCCCCTTCGTTTATATCTTGTAGTATTCTGGGAAACTCAGTTCATTGGTGGGAATTTTTAATAGACATGACTGCAGAAAAGAGGCAGCGCTCCAAGAAACTTCATAGCAATGACCAGATTGTGTATTGGGAAACTTTATTAAGTGTGTTCACAGGCTGATAAAAGCCAGTAAGTACTTCATGGAAATGTGCAAAATTATGTTCAGCAGCAATTAGACAGGGCTATGTGTAAAGTACGTAAGAGCGCAAGAACAGCTGTACTGGATCAGATCAGTGCCACTCTAGTCCAGTCCCCTGTCTTTGACAGTGATGAAAAATAGTTCCACGGAGAAAAAGAGTATTGCAGTTCATGGTGTTCCTTTGCTTTTAGTTTCCTTGAAGCAAAATAAAGCTGTGGTTTTTAAGACAACTGTTTCATTTAGTTTTGGGATTCACCCTGAGGTAGTTTGGCTTTTTTTATGCCGTTCCTTTTAGGACTGATGGGACATTATTGAGTTTAGATAAGGACATTTATTGTGTGAAAAAGTTGACACCGTAATGCTAACAAATCTTTTAGTTCAGCTTTGCTTTACAAATTGGAGTATTTCAGTATGATATAACGGATGGCAATTTATCATGAATTGGTTTTTAGTGTGATCAAAAATATTTTATGCAGAACTCAGCTATGTAAGTTCTTTCAGGGACGCACAGTGGTGTATGAATGTTTTCCCAAAGGTAATTTAATGACGTAGTAACTGTTGCAACTTCTTCGCCTTGCGTCCTATGTAATGGAAGATGTTTATGTAAGGTTCTGTTTGATTATTCTCTGTTTATGACTTAAACTGAAAAGGAAAAAACAGTGCTAAGTCTTTATGGGTCTATCCTGATGGAATTTTAATGTGGAACAGGGTGTCTGTTAGCAAGGAACATTACATGTGTAATGAGACTTCGTAACTTGGATATTGGGAGCGTTAAAGCAATGTATTTCCACTGAATGTCATCATAACAGTTGTAACAAAATTGTTTAAATTATGCTTACTAGCATTTAAGTATAGCTGCTTGGTGCCTGAATTAGTATAAAACTTTTGAATAATAGATTTATTAGGTAAATAAAAAGCTAAATTCATTTTGATCATATGATCATTTCTTAATGTGGAAAAGGAGAGATCTGTTTAATACATTTTAGAGTTTTGTAAGTGATGTCTTCATTACTTTTAGATGGAAAAAGTGTTCCAACATTTTTCCACAATATTTTGGGCCTTGCAACTGTACAGAAGTTGTTGACATCATTAAATCAGCTCTTATTTCACGTCTGCTGTTTTTTCCCCATTTAAAGTGGTTTTCAGTGTGCCAAGACAAGTAAAATTAAAGACTTTCCCCGTGAAATAGAGAGTTTGGGATTTAATGGTAACTCATTATAATAGAAGGGTAATGTTACTAAATAAGCAATACAAGCAGAGATCTCTCTCTTTTGTTCATTAGAAAACAGGAATGTATGTGTACTGAATAAGTCAAAAACATTAAGAACTAGTCTTTTTGGCTGGAAGTTTATACCTTTTTCACTTTTCAAGAAGACAGTAAGACTGTTCTGCAGGGTTTCCTCCAAATGAGTGTGGTTGACTGCTGTTTCTGGTCCACTAAATGTTTAAATGCTTCCTGCTTGCAAAACCAGCTTTAAAAGTAAGTCTCTCTTAAAAAGTGCGCTCTTTCCAAAGTAGGCTTCACTTCTGTGGTTGAGACGTTCTACAAGATGGTCATAGTGTGATTCTGACCCCCTTTCAGCAGTGATTTGACCTGAACTTTGGTCTTCCAAAACTTGATAGATAACTTTAGCAAGGAGGGGTTGTATAAAAGTTGTAACACATGCAAGCAACTTGCGGTTGTTCTCTCTTGAATTTGTCTGTGAATACAAATTGCAGCACATCTGCACCCGGAGAACAGGAGAAATGAGAGCACTTCTGTGCATCTACCCAAATCCGATTGTTTGTCAAAATTGTTACTTGATTGGCTTAACAGTTTTCTTCCTCAGACCACATTCTCATCAGGGATTTGCCAGTTTGCACACAGTGGCTTTCTGTGGGAAGTCATTATTCCACCTTTGTAGGAATAACATGAAGGCTCTCCCAGTATATCTCAACTGAGCTTCTTGTCCAACTAAAAGATCGAGTGGTGCCAACTTCTGTAAGACTTAGGAAATCTTCAAAGGACTGGGATGACGGAGGTTCAAACAAGTCATTTCAATTCCACAAGAATATCTAATGGCTATGACAGGGTTTGGTCCATGCTGTTTTATAAGACTTCTGAGTTTAATAATACTTCGGCAGAAATATATTCCATTCTCAATGTAATTGCCTTCCTAAAGTATATTGATTTACAATGTAAGCCTGCAAAAAATAATTATTTGCTCAAATACATGGTGGAGAATAAACAGTAGCTGTAGGGGGTCTTAACTTGAGCTGCCCTTGCATATTTTTATCCTACTGGTGTCCAAAAGTCTGAACTTGTTCCCATATTTTTCTTGACCAAGAACGGTCAGGTCACTTCGCTATGTCTTACTGTCACAAGGTACAAAATGGATTACTCCCATCTACTGTGTTTATAAAATCCTTTAAGACTCACTGTTAAAAAGTAGTGGGATTTTTTTTTTTAATAAGAAAGTCCATTTCACTTCCAACGTAGTTGGTAGTTTTGAAGAGTGAACAGACTTAGACTGCTTACATTTGACATATGGAAATGTTATCCAAGTTTAATTGGTCGTGTATTTCTTAAGTGAGTAAGCATTCATTTGTTGCACATCCTTCATCCCTTGGCTTCTTTCTCCTTCTTGGTCTTCTGCCTCTGCTACTGTTGTGTTCTAGTTCCAAAATGTTTTTCCTTCAGTCTGTTTCACTACTGTGGCATTGTATCTGCATCATTATTTTAGATGATGCTGTGTTATCGAGTGCCTCTTGTAGAAACGGCTTATCACAGGGTACTTTCAGGCAAACCTGATACCCATTGTATTAAACGGCCAAAGGAAAATCTTAGGCATAAAATTCATTACATAAAATTCACTTTTATGATATCTTAAAAGTGAACAAGTGTATATTGGAGAAAAAAGTATGTTAATAGTAACAATAAATCTTTAGTCATCTGTGTTTTAGCGGTGGAGATTTTGCAGTGGATCTTATAAAATCAATCTGAAGGTTTTGATAATAAAAGTATTCTATTTGAATGAAAAGAATTGCAATGATACATGGTGTTTTGCTTAGATTTATTATAAGAATGGAAAAAATGATGTAATACAGCAGTTTGTTTACCTTAAAATTCCTTCTTGGTTCAATCCATGTATTCAAAATGCTTAGGAAAGCTTCTGAAAGCACTGACAGCAGTGTTGCAAAGTAAGTCTGGAGTTACTTAGCAATAGACTAAAAGTATTCATTTTAATAATTTAGGGGTTTTTGAGTCTCAAAACAGTAGTATGGGAACTTAATGGTGTTTGACAAAGACAAAGGAATATTAGCCAAAGTATTAGCCAAAGTGAAAAGAAAGGAAGGAATTGAATGTTGAAAGTGCACAAGCAATGAAATTCAATCACCCAAACCAGAACAGTGGATGTAAAAACTCAGCCTTAGTCTATTGATTGATAATCAATCTTAGTGATTGATTTCACTGTTTTTTACCAAACTTGGGAATCACCCAGGTGTGTCTTATGACCATACTTTACCAAACGAAATATCCAAAGCAGTCTTTTTACAGAAGTACATATATCTTAGGATTGTTTCTTACAAGAAATGTGCTATCTTTTGACTCACTGCAGATGAAGTACCATTGTGCCTTGCAGGTAATAGTTTATTTGAGCAAAAGGGAACTTTGAGATAGAGCAATATGGTCTTATCATGATTGTATAGCTTCAGAGAAAACAAAGCTGAGTTGTTCACATACGCTGTTTATAGTATGAAAAAACCCACCTGTTTGGAGATCTTTCGCTGTTAAACACTGTGTGAACAGTATGCTTGTGCTGATTATATGAGGTGTCTGTAGGCAGTAGATTGGGATGTGTGGGAAATGCATAGTGAAACCTTCACTTCCAGAGTGAGGGCAGGAAGTTACACTTCAGTAGTTAGTGTGTGTCCTTAGAATGTTGTGCAGTTGCTTACAGTTTTTATATGCCTTTAGAAAAGTCAAACTTTGTATTAAGCTACTCCATCCATTGTTCTGATCCATTCTGAAGCATAAATGATTAGGCAGCGTACTTACAGTACTGAAGAAGTGCATATTTTTTTATGCCTCACAGAATAGCCCAGCAGAAAGTGGAAAGTACCTGCATGAAGAATAATGACTTGCCAGTGATCTGTAATCATTTCCTACCACCAGTCTACTCTTATAAGAAAGGACTGTAGAATTCAGGAAATATGACAGTTGTTAGAACTACTTTAAAGTTTTATTGAAATTGTTCTTTAAAATTAAAATATTAACTACTTTTTATCAAATTGTTGTCCACTTTAGAGAAAGAATATAATATTAAAATCTGGAGCAGAATATTAAAAATACTTCTTTTCTCTGAACTCCGGCATTAAAAAAATCTTCCAGAGACTGAACTCCTTTCTAGGGAAACCGAGATCTATTTGTAAACACGTACGGTTGTATACCTAAGCAGACATTCGTATCAAATGTATTACTGAAACTGCTTTATTAATGTTGTCTCTGAAGAGATGATTTATGACTATCTAGAAGCTTTCATTTTGTAGTTTTGACAAAGTCTAATTAGTCCCCTAAATAGGCAACATGATCCTGATCCTATGCAGTATAAAAAGCTAGCAAGCTAACTATTGAACAAATGAATAGGACCTACCACTCGAGTTTAAAAAATAAATTTAAAAACTTTCAAATAAGCTTTGTTTTACAAAAAAAAAAAAAGCATCCATATGAAAATTAATTGCTCATTCCTCTAGCTCCCCATATTGAAACACAGAATCTGGTGAGTCATTTCTCTAAAACAAACAATTTAACATTTTTTCCATGAAATTTCAGCTGGAAGACAATTTATTACTGCAAATATTTAGTAGAAGATCCAGTACAGTGTATGTTTTAAGAAACTTGATTCTTGCAGTGCTAGAATGTTCATAGCTGAAGGACTTTTATTTGTATCATTTTTAAAGCTGATGGTACCTTTAAAGTGTTTTAAATTCAGTTAATCAAGACAGGGACAAGTTGAGGGTTTGTTAATTTATATTCTTTTCTAAAATCGTATCTTGTGGAGGTGTATCTGGGGGCATAGTTTGATCTGTTGTGCTTAAGTAGAATTTCTGTCAATAGAAATAAAAATCTATGACATAATGTTGAGCTTCTATTTTTACATTTAATGTTTTTATAATGAAACAATACTAAGAAATACACTACTTCCTTACTTCAGTATATAATGTACTCTATCTTATTTATAGTAGTAAGAAGGGTTTAAATCAGAAATAAGCAGACCTGTTAGTAGCAGAGAATAAATAAAGCTGTGTTTGTAGAGATAGGGTTTGCAATGCAAAGGTTAGGTGTTTATTTGGTCTTCTGTGGCTTAAGAACAACACTACAATAGGATCTTATGCATGGAAATGCATGTGGTGATAGCTGTCTTGTATTGATGTAGTTGTGTTCAAGATGAACATGTTCCAAGCGTGACTCTTCATTCTCCTCCTCTTCACTGTTCTCATGAGCATCGTCATCATTGATATGAGTCCTGCAGATGCGTTCGGGAGGTACCGTCCTGTGACATTGTGGGAGGAATTATATTTTAGTTATTCAAGATAACTCATAATTTCATAATTTATTTTAGAGATGTGGCTTATTTAGAGACTTGAAAATGTTAACCTAATCAGTATATTAAATTTTCTCAATAATTTCTTTATTGAGGCCTTTTACAAGTCATTCTTTTTAAAATTCTCTCCGTACGTTGTTTTCTCATTTATATCACACACTTAGTTTTCCCAAGGAAAGTATTGCCATGTGTTGCTGAACGAAAAACTAACTTCACAACTGGGGCTGGCTGAAACCTGCAGAAAGGCCGCTTTCAGTGGTCAGTAACAGCTGCGGATGCCTTCCAGATTCTGGAAGAAGTTTGGGCTCTGGTCCAAGAGCAGAAAAGCTGGTACTTTGCTGCGCCTATCAAACTGTAGCTGCCCCGGAGGACATGTGCCCCAAGCAGCGCTCAGCATCTTTGTGAGCATTTTCAAAAACTATGAGGAAGGGTGAAATCTCACTTTTCTATTAGCATATGCCAAAATGCTGCAGTAGAAAACGCAGGATTTAGTTCCTTCAGATTTTTCTTCTTTAAAAGATTTACTTAAAAGTAAAAAGTTCTTAAAACAGAGCATGTCTTGTGACATTTATTTTAATACTATTAGTGTGACAAAGAGCTTGGAAATTACCTTATTTTATTATTGTTCAGTCTTAGAAAACGTAATTTTCTCATTTCATCAATTCCAAATGGTACAGACTTTAATTCATTGTGATCCAAAAACAACTCTCTCAGAGAATGGTATGCTCCAAAAAATGATACTGGATCTATTCCATCATCAGTAAGTTTGTTAAAGGACAGGTAAAGATACTCCAGCCCTGGCTTCATGTGACCAAAGACATATCCTGGAATTCTTTCAATCTGATTTCCTATAAGTATCAGATGTAGTAAAGATTTTGGCAGATAGGAAGGAACATGATATAACTTGTTGTAAGAGAGATCGATTGACTCCAAGTTCCTGCATTGAAGGAGGGGAAAAAAAAAAAGAGATGAAAACATTACCGCATGCTGCGCCATCAGCGCTACGTTCTGTATGAAATAGTGCTTAATGTGATTACAAGGAAATTAAATTTCAAAGGGAAATTTGTTTCTCTTCATGGAACAGAATATATTTTATGAAACATGATCATACGTAATTACTCTGGGAAGAGAAAGAATTGAAGTCATTAATTATCAATCAAGCACAGTGATTCTGTTGATGGGAAGAAACATACAGTAAAGAGTACAGAGAGAAGGTTGAATAAGGGAAACCCAAGGGACTAATTTGTAATTGATAAGCATTGCTGAATCGCCATAATGAGTTACAGTGGAAAGCACATAATAAGCTGGGGACTTCAGTGGTTATCCTACTGACATGGCTTTTTAAATTTTATTTAAAAGGCCATTTGAAATGGAATTGGTTTGTGAGTGTTTTCTTTAGAATCACTTCAATGTGCTTCATTTCCAGAGATGAGAGAAGCTGTTAGTAACAGTGTGGTTGTTTTCAGATTACAAATTTCAGATTTACAAATCTGAAATTACAAAAATTTCAGATTTACAAATCCAGAAATCAGCTGATAGGGCTGCAGCTATTAGGCTATGGCAGAGTACCCTACGTAACTTAGCAAATCATTTACCAGAAGAATCAAAAGCAGTATCGTCTTTTGCTGCTTTCATTCTCATTGCTTGCTATGCTTATGTTCTTCTCTTACACAGTGCGGCTGCATCTCATTTACTTCTATAATTTTTAATCTAGTGGGAAACAAGGCTAGGACAATATTCAGTTATTGTTAAATTGCCTGTGAGATAATGATATATTAATACCAAATTATTGTATAATTCTATGGAAATATTTTGTTATTATTAATAATAGAATGATAAAATATTCTATTATTGATAATTAATGTTCTTTTTTTGATTGGATGGTCAGAAAAAATATTTAGACTTTTATGTTAATACGGTGCAGATTTTATGTATAAGAGCTTTTTATTTTAAAGCCAACTCTGAATACTTCCAAGATTATGGAATTTAAAGAAAGCAAATTAAGACAAATTACTAAGGAAAACAAGCAACTCAAAAGATAACTGCAATTTCAAGTTAGAAGTAATGAAGTGCAAATATTTGTTTCACTATCTGGTTCACTCTTAACAGAGAAATAATTATAGTTTAAATGATTCGTACTTACTCTTGGTTTATCCAAGCCAAAGGTGCTATTCTGTGTTCTTCTAATTTGTTATGTTTTAGCACAATGACATTTATGTTTCTTGTATGGTTAAAGCAAATTTCTGACACTTCTTCAATTTGATTATTTTCAAGGTATAACTCCTGGAAGTGCATTTGAAAAGAAAATTTGTGAAAGCAAACCATGCTGTTCTTTCCCATTGCAAAACGTAGCTATTACCTGTCCTCCATATTACCTGACATCTCTCTTAAGTTCTGGATAAAGACATAATAATCTGAGTCAGTTTGTAGCTGTAGCGTGACTTTCAGAATGCAGTTTTTCAAAGCAATTGTTTTGTTTTCTCATTTGTGAGAATACAGACTACTTTGAAAGATCAAATAGAAAAACAATTGTATCATTTATCTTGAGTGAGGTTGTACAGTGTAAGAGTATGTAATGTGAGAGTGATGAGATTGAGAAGTTAATTTTTTTTTTTCTTCAAAAGCTATTAGTGTGAAAAATATTAAGAGTTTTTCTTCCTTAAGATTTTTGCTGGGCACTTGTGAGCTTCAAAACATTCAAATTTGTAGGAACATAAAATGCTAATGTTTTGCAAAACTTAATGCTGTGAGTCTGCAATATATCAAAACTGTTTTACACAGGTTAAGTTCCTGATAATGGCTTGTAATGCAGGATAAATATGATGTGAAATAAAAATGGAGCAATGACTAAAAGATGTGTAGATCCTGAAATAGAATTTGGGGCCTGTAGAGGAAAGCTTTGGGAAAAGAGAAAAGCAAATTCATAGCCTCAAAATCATTGCTTGTAAATTTATTAGGCGTTGAGTTAAAATTAAATGTTCCCAGAGCATTTGAAGTGTAGAAAAACTTATCAGGTGTTCATTCTTTCATCAAGGAGGGATGAAGTGAAAAAAAGAAAATTGTAACGTGTGAGTGAACGGGTAGTGGAGAACATTAGGCTGAAGTAAAGTCACAGGCAGTAGCTGCAGAAGATGCTAATGTTATAGAAAAGATGCTGTTCCTTCTCACGTTTCAGACTATGGAAGATCCCAAGGATAAAATTAAATAAATACGAGGACACTGAAATGAAAAAGAGGAAAAGGAAAGTTAGAATCAAGATAGATGGTGAAATTAATAAGTACCAAGAATTATCTTTGAAGTAAGGACTGAGGTATGCAGGGAATGAAACTAGACAGAGCTTGGAAAGGAAGAAGCAAATACGTTCCAGATAGCATCCCTAATAAAAAAAATAAAAAACCACCCAAACCAAAAAACCAGAAATAATGGTTTAGGAATAAAAAATACTGGTATATCTAGAAACAAATTTATAAAATTTAAATTTATCTAATGATAGTAAGACTGTAAGTAGTAAAAAAACCAAAAAGATTAAAATGTCTGCAAAAATGATGCTTTCTCGTTTGGGGGGGGGGGGGGGGGGATTAGTTTTNCTGTTCTTTTTGGGGGGGGGGGGGGGGTGTTTGATTGGTTTTGTTTGTTTTTACCTCAAGAGTGGCGGGAAGACCTTGTGGGATAATTCTGAATTTATCTCTTCCCAGTCGCAAATAGGAGAGACTTTTCAAAGGGTAAAAGGCCAAAGGACTGACATTTGCTTCACTGAGTTTATTTCCTTCTAATTCCAGGGTGACCAAGTTCTTTAAACCTGGGGAGAAAAAGTTGGAATTTCTGTTAGTTAATGCCATCTCCTATCTTGTTAAAATGCATGTTTAAAATTTATCCATCTTAAAACATTACTCAGATCAGTTTACAGCAATGAAGAAATGTAGTGAAGCGATTTTCAGTTATTTCTCATAATCATAGAGTTAAATGGTTTATTAGTTTGTAGAACTTTAGAGATTGACTAGACCTTTATTTATAGCTTAGTCTCTCCCTTAGAAATGAAGAGGCGGCAGCTGTTAAGGCTTGAGGATAGCACTACCCTTTAGATCTTACTACTTCATGGTTATATGCAGGTGATTTGGAACCCTGTGTGGGTGCTGACCTTAGTGCGGTTGCCCCAGCTTCTCCATGGGACTCCGGTCACTTGTGATCATGGATGTATTAGTCTTTCTTTGGGTTTATACTTTCCCCTCCCTCCTTTACTCCTCTCAAGCACTTGCTGTATTGTGTTGGGAACCCTTCATGGATTATGCTGTTCCTTCTCCTCAGCTGTCCAAACGCAGGTCACAGTAACCAGTGTTTATCAATGTATGTATACATGCAGGAAATAAATACTATTTCATAACAATAAGTTCACAAATAATCCAAATAACTTTTTTTTTCTTTTAACAGAAGCTTTGTATAGCTCCTCCGAACAGTATAGTTTGATAATTTTAAACAAAAAGGCTCTTGCAGCCGTTGGCCTAAGTTTTCTCTGTCTTAGCTCAAGCATTTATATTGCTGCATAGTGAGCTGTATTGCTGCACTGGTCCAGTTTCAACGGGGACCCTTTTGGCAGGAAAGAGGGAAAAAGTCAATCAAATTACAATGTAGAAGGTACCCTTTTTTTTCTTTTTTTTTTTTTTTGTTTATCAGCCCACATTTAGCTTGGCTTAAAGTGCTCATGGTTTACTCCAGTTATATTGTGCCTTATTTTTCGTGCACATCAAATTCTCTTCACTTTCATGCAATTTGAAAAATAAATAATACAGTTTCACCACACATAAAACGATCAGGTTATGGATCAGGAGAGTAGGTAGCTTCAACATACATCAAATCCATCTCTACTCAGTAACCTTAAATATAAGTTTCTTTGGGAGAGTAGCAGTTGCATCAGAAAGGAAAATGTAATTTAAAAAAACCTTGTCATGCAAATCTTTCAGCTTTTGTGACTTTTTGAAAACATGGCACTTAAAAGGTAGCAATTGTTTTCTGGTTGTATCAAACCAGATGGGTTGGTTGAACATTCTGCTTTTCAAATTTATTTTAATCTTTTCAAATGATTGATGCTAGTTTTCTAAATACCTCGTAAGCCATCTTCATCTATGGCGTGAAGGTGGTTGTCATTTATTTTTATCTCTTCCAAAGTTGATGGCAATTCAGAGGGAATATGTACCAGCATATTTCCATCCAAATACAAACGTTTTAGCTTTTTCAGGATCTTAATCATAGGGATGAAGAAGAGAACTTAGATTATCAAAGTGGAAAATATCTCATTAAACATACAGTGTAATCATAGTTAACACTTTATTAAACACACATGTTTTGAAGTTTTTCAGTGCACCAGTAACCAGTGGTTTAGATAAAAAAATGTTTTCCTCCAATCAGTCTAATTGGTTTCTTTACACTAAATATTAACAAAGGTTCCCATTAATGTCGTATGTAACCGGAAGAGCTTCACTGAGCACATTAACTTTCCACATGGCCATCCTGCAGCAATCCAATCATAACTATTTGTATTACTGCTACTGTCTTTGTCACGTAGGTATTACCTTACTACACTACTGCAGTATTTAGGAGTTCAAAGTACATACATTTTATAGATTAGGCATTTATACTCTTAATGTGTGAGCAAAGTGATGGTTTTCCGTGGGTCAGCAGATTTACTTTACTCAAGCATAATGACAGCAACTTTTTCAGTGACCTACGAGTTTTATGACTTTGAACAGTTTTAAAAATTGGCAAGAAAAATTACCATAGCTTAATTTTGATAAATGCCCATCAGTAATAATGCAGTAGTGAGCATTTCTTAAAAAAGTGGGGTTGTTTTAGCAGTGGATCCACTGAAGCTTGCTTTTGGCCAGTTTTGTCTTAACTGCCTGGTGTGATTGTAGGCCTCATTAAAATTTATCTCATGATTGAGACACCTTCCTGGTCCATCTTTTCCATGCACTTTGCTTTCATAGGAATTGTAGGAACTGAAATCCGTTGAAATTAGCCAGAGCTGTTCATGTTATATGGAGGGAGGTGGTATATGGGGAGTCCTACAAAAAAGACCGAATGCATATGGCAGGAAACAGAAACATACTGTGATAATTTGATTTGATGTTCGTATACTTTTGGTATTTATCTTTCCTGAAAAAGGAGGGCCTTCATGACTTGCCTCCATGCTTGAATTTACTACCTGTACATATTTGGCTTGCCTGAGAAATTATTATGGGACTCTTCTGTCTTCAAGTGAGGAATATGTAGATGCACTTGAATGGCCTGTTACCATGTAAATTCCCCTTGCAAGAAAAAGACTGAATATAGAAAGATTTTTGGGCTATTTTATGAGAAAGCTGTTCTTTTAGTAAGCAGCTATGCTTTAAAGTTTCTTGTTAAAGATAGTCAACAATAAGCCTACAGCTGATTACATGAACTGCTATTTTATTTGCTATATGCGATAGGACAAGAGGAAATACCTCAAGTTGCGCAAGAGGAGGTTTAGATTGGATATTAGGAAAAATTTCTTCACCAAAAGGGTTATCAAGCATGTGAACAGGCTGCCCAGGGAAGTGGTTGAGTTGCCATCCCTGGTGGTATTTAAAAGATGTGTAGAAGTGGTGCTGAGGGATGCTTTAATGGTGGTTTTGGCAGCATTAGGTTCCTGGTTGGACTCAATGATCTTCCAGTGGTCCCTTCCAACTTAGACAGTTCTATGATTCTATAAATTTACAAATGTTGAGCCTGAGCATCGCAGGTGTTGTTAATGGAATATAAGTCCTTCAAGACTGAAATCTCTCAACTGCAACTGATAAAAGATCAGAAAATTGTCTCTTTTATTGTTTAACATTTAATACTTGGTGAATGTCATTCAAAAATCTCTAGATGTTGCTGATTATGATGAGATTTCTTTAAATAGCCAGGTGTAACTGTATCATAATTAAACAATGGTTACTCATACTTGGTGCAAAGTGGTTTAGATCCATAGACTGAAAAGCAGGAAAACCTTTCCTTTAAGCAATAATTAGACATAGGATAATAGAAGAGTCAGGCTTTCTTACTTTGAATGCTTGTGGACCTATGCCAGGAGAGGTAATATTATTTTTACTCAGATCAATCCATTCCAAATTAGGTATTCCATTGAATGCTTCATCTGAGATAGTAGTGATACTATTTCCTAGGAGAGAAATCAAGAAAATAGTTTGAGTTACGAATTACAGCATGCATCTGAGCTGTGTAGTAATGTACATGAAAAATATATTACAAAAATAGTTGTATTATGTACAATAATTGCATATAGACATACTTATATTATTTTTAAACACTAGTAAGCAAATCTAACATTTTTAATTTGTTGTTTTAGAGCCTTAGCTGTAAAATTCATTCTAATACATTTCTACAATATGGAACGACGAAGTGTTAATGCTACAGTTGACTGCATTTGAGAATGGATAATGTTACTTCATGAGAAAAATTGTGCAAAGCAGACCCATTATTTACCTGTAAGGTCTAGACTTGTTAGGTCTGGATCTGAGATTGGTGGTATTTGTGTAAGTTTGGCGTTAATACAGCTTACTGTGGTGTCCGAGGTGGAACATCCAGATGGCAAAGGAGGAGCTTCTATGGGTGGAACAGGAATTGGGAAATTAGATGGCATTCTGAAAGTACCATCATCTTCATCGCTTTCATAATGTATTTCTTCATCTGCAGCTCCCTTTCCTGTGATAGGCTTCTTTGCTCTGCGATAGGCTTTATTCTTCTGTCGATTTTTTTTGCCTTTCCTTTTTCTTTTCTTTCCATCCCTTTTACGACCCTCTTTCTCTTTAAACTCCACCACTTCTGTTCTAAGCAGCTCATCTTTTCCAGTTTGAGTAGGTGCTGGGAATACGTTGATGTTGTCAAGATCATTGGGTTCTGGAGAATCACCAGACAACTCACTCACATCATCCAGTGAAATAATACTTGAATCCAAAGAGGAGGCTAACCAGAGGCAATGAGAACAAAACAAAACAAAAACTGTGTGAGAAGAGGATGTGAAACTAAAGTTTTAGTGGACGTTGTTCCCCTCATGTAGTAAAAATATGGTAACTACAGAAGTATAGTATTCCCCTTAGAATATGATTTGAAAGATTTGAAAGTCTTGCATTACTGCATGGCAGAAGAGATACACTTTGACTGAGAAATGCCTAAGCCAACCATACAGAACAGTTTGTAGACAGGTATGATTCATTGCAACTCCAGAAAGAAAGGGGGAAAGATTAATATAGCCTTTATTATCTTAATTTTTGAACTAATTTATTAGTTTTTTGTGTCGATGGAGGTGTCTAAAGAGGAAAAAGTATGTGTCTGGGAGTGGGAGGAAGGTAAATGAATAAAACGCACAGAGGTTAAGAGTTGTTGTTCTGTGCAAGGAACTGTCAAGTGTAGAGCTGGCTGCAGGTGGGGAGCTCACCACGGAAATGTATTAACTCTTTCACCAAAGTGCAGTTTTTACTCCCAGAACAGGCAATTCAAACACAAGGAGTTTAATTGTTTCAATCAACATGACTTCTAGTTCTACAGTTAATTTCTATTGTGTGTCTACTTCGTGCATTTCTGTGTCACATAAACGCAAACATACGAGGTTAAATAATATTTTTATAGGAAGAGGAGGTTAAATTCAATACTTTGCAGACTTTTAAGCTATTGGGAGTGGAGGAAGGAAATAATTTAATCTTTATCTTCTCCATTCCTTTTCTTTTTAAAGAAATACCTGTCGTCTTGGTTAAATTCGTATGAAGAACAAGCGAGATTGTAGCTCTGTTCCTCTTGTGAGTTGACTTTCTTCTCTTGATTTATATCAAATAGCTGCATGTTTTTATACTCCTAACAAAGATTTGCCAGTCTGTAAACTGTATTGTGTTTATTATGTGTGTCTAATACATTAATAATGGCTAGTAGTTATTGACTGGTCCTTTGTAAATGGAAGTGGGATATAAAATGTAACCAGGTGTTCTTTCTTTTCATTACAAAGTACATTTACCAAAATTTTGTGAAGGTAAGAGAGAAGCAGCAGCCAGGGGAAAATAAAAAACCCCAAATATAATTATCCCTACTACTGCATACTTACTGCATCTTCTTTTCTTTAAATATATCAAACTCCTGTAACAAATTCATCTACTCTAAGAAACTGAAGTCAACTTGAGTAGAAATTATGAAGACCTGCTCTTATCATGTAACTCAGGACTTATTTTCTCTATAAAAGGATAATGTGCGCCTTGTAATCTTTGACATCATTAAATGTAGTGCTTATGTTAGATTTTACATGAGTTAGTTTTAAAATAGTAAAAATATTATGGTGTACTGTACCAGTATTGGAACAAACTGGGCAGCATTCTCC
The DNA here is from genome assembly GCA_013398295.1 of Chionis minor. Classification (NCBI taxonomy): domain Eukaryota; kingdom Metazoa; phylum Chordata; class Aves; order Charadriiformes; family Chionidae; genus Chionis; species Chionis minor. Next base: position 104,120 of record VZSF01006579.1, read on the forward strand.
TGCAGGTATAATAGTTTTGGGACACTTCAGAGGGTGACACATGGTTGTATCACATATCACTTCTCCTTTTGAACAGAGACAGGTAAGGCAGGGCTTGGGAGACCAGACGGCCTTATCATACATAATCATCCCATTAGCTGTGCAGTGCCCCTTCTTTCCTAAGAAAATAGAAAATTGGCGTTAAATAGCTTAAACAGAAATAAAAACAACAGTGTTTGTTTAAAACTTTGGAAAGAAGCACTACTGTTTTGTTCTCATTTTGAAAATATGTAAAATACACCCAGTTCTGAGTATCTTATCCTTATTAATTCTTTTTCATAGATGTATTTTCTTCAACTTATTAGTAGTAACAATATTCACTTCATAGTGACTATTCATAGGGCTTAGTGGAAGTAAAGTCCATGCTGTAATGACTAGTAAGATGGCAAACACCTCTTCCTTGTGACTTGCTTTATCTGCTAAAACCCCCTCTGCTTAGAAAATGGCCACCTTGAACAACTTTTACTAATAAATACTTTGTTTTCGAAGGTTCTGGACATGAATCTACAAAAAAATTTAGATTTCCTCAGGGTACTCGTCAAAATTTTCAGAAAGAAATGTAGAAGAGGTTTATTTTGTAAGCTATACTCAGATATTCAGTAGGCAAATTGTTTGGAGAGCGTGAAGACTTGGGAAGGAAACTATTCCATGTCTCTCCTTCAAGTGATGGAGTCTACCTCAGCAAAATTTTCCTGGGGCAGTTCTCATCCAGACTCCAAGATAAACATTGCACTTTAGCATGACGCCTGTTTTGTTGGTCTTTTGAGAGAAGGAAAGCCAAGGTTGAGATTCTCCATCCTGTTTTCCTATTTCTGAGCACACTACTGAAGCTGGTGAGAATCTGTACTCCCTACACACCTTCCTTTTCCTCTTTCCAATTTGCGTAAGAATGCATTGCTGAAGTGTTCATTTCAAGCTGAAAACCCATTTCTAAGTTACTTCATGCCTTCTTGCATATAAATAAAAATTTTCTTTTTTTCCTGTTTGGTTTGACTTCCTCCTGCAGATGAAAATTGTCTAATACAGTGGAAAAATCTTATCCTGCCTGAATTGACTTGCAAGCGACTTTCATTTGCCATAGACAAACTGGTTTTGGAAGGATTGTTTGCAGGGTTTGTTTTCCCACACTCTGCCCTGGTCCATGCTTGGTTGTTCACGTTTAAAGGGAAAAGTATTCAGGATAGTTTCTTAAATATTGTGACAAGACATTTTGCTTTGAAATTGCCCTGGAATTAACATTTGACTCAAAATCCGGCATTCTGCGAAGTCCTTCAAGGCAGTCCTACTCTCAGCTTCATAACAAAGGTATTCCTTTGTCCTTTTACGTAAAGACCATGGGATACGAACCTGTTCTCCAGCATAAAAATTCATTATCAGAATCATCCTGTTTGGATGCTCCTCTATATTCCTTATATTTTAAAAAAGTTATTCTTTTAATTTAAGTTACTCTCAGGACGGAAAGAGGGAGAAATTAAGTTTTTGAACAGTTGTGTGTTGTTTTTTCAAGGATCCAGGACATGTATGCATAATTTCAGCCGCATAAAGTTGTGCTCAAATCAACTGAAGCCATGTTAACTGAAGGAGGAGATGAGTTAGCCCAGGCCAAATGTTAGTTGGCTGTAAGTCTCTTGTCATTCTATTCAGGTATCTGTAATCCAGCTGTTTGCTGGATCCTGACTTCTGGTTTTTATGTGCTTGCCAGGAAGCCACAATATTTCTTTTAAATAATCTCCAAAGGAAACACAAAAAGAACACTACACTTTCTCATGTCAAACAATAAAATGTCAGCTGTTCCGGAGGAACATATCTGGCTTGAGATGGAAATTCTTCTGTGCTTCCTTAAATTCTTTATTTTGTTTTAGCTACTAGACTGTATCTGAAGTTGGTGCAAATCTTGTCTGAATAAGCATAAAGATAGGGGTTATCAGGCCTTGGCCTCTGCGGACTTCTTTAACAAATTCTCTTATGTTCTGTGTGCATGAATTACTTAAAAAGACATGACAAGCCTGTATGCTGAAAGGCCAAGAGGTACCCCTACCCTTTTTTTTCATTCCACAGCTGCCGTTTGGCACTCTGGAATTCACGTAACCCCTGTGAGACAGTGTACAGACTGCGAGGAGATGCTCCTTAAACATCCCACCCACTGAGTAACTTTGGGATGATGGTACGGGCAGGGAGAAGTGAGGTTTGAGAGATATTAGAAATATTGCAACAGTGTACATCCTGTTCTGCACTCCTTAAGGGGTAGAATAGAGTCTAGAAAGGACAAATGACTGCAAATTCCCTTACGTTGTGGTGAACTGTTTGATTTAATTTAAATGGTTCTCATTATTTTTATATGGAGGAAGGAGATATGTCTGGTTACTGTTAAACTTCTGTTTAATCTGTTGATTTTCATCCTGTATGTGATTTTTAAGCTACTAAGAGCAAAATAAGTAGCTAGGAGAATTAAAATTAATTTGTGGATTGCATTTTCTTCTGTTCTGAGGCATGATTAATAATAGCGTTCTATTATTTAATAGGCTCTGTTTTTTCCAAATCTGACATTAACTTGAAAAAATTTTGAACTTTAAAAGCTAGACTGAAAAATACCTTGTGGTTGAAGTCTTTGGCAGATGAGAACAGGACTTTTAACCTTTGGAAATATGGTGTAAATTCAGGATGAAGTTCCAAATAAAATGAGTTCAGTGGTTTTAGCTCAGCTTTTGGATGCAAATCCAGATAGAAAGAAACAAACGGGGTGGGGAGGAGGGAAGAACTATGCATTATTTCAGCATGACTGATGGTCTCTGACAGACGGACTGGAATATCTTACATGAAGTGTATGCTATTTATGTGGTATTTTCCTCTGTTTAATTTAGAAAATATTTCTAAATTAAAGGGTTGACATGAGTAGCATGCATTATAACAATAATATTGTAGTACACACTAGAAATGCTATAGTCAAGAGTTTTGCTAGTTTTCCTGTTTAAACCCCTTGAAAATATTTGATTTGAAATGGTTCAGCCTTTCTGAAAGTAAGGAGTCACAATAAATAGTAATTGTTAAGAAACTGTGAGTAAAATATGCTTTGCCATTTAAGTTGAGACCTATGACCTTGTGGTTTATGTCTCTCTTGTGACATATTAAAAGGCTTAACTTTTTGCTTATAAAGATAGATTATTCTGATTTTATGTAGAACAGTGGTAATCAGGGCATTCTTATTTTTTTCATGAAATTGCATACAATGATTTTACTCAGTGTGTGATCTCCTGGTGCTGGGATGGAAGTATCTATGTCTTTGTATTTAGCTAAAGAGCAGACATAACTCTCTGTGGGTTCCTCACAACATCCCAGGGTCTTTTCTCCAACCTTTGAACTTCTTTCTATGAAAAGAAATGAAGTGTTACAACATCTCAATAATTTTCAATTGGTTAATAACCAGGGTTTCAAAATTGAAAAACATTGACAGTAGTATTCAGACGTTTTTATCTTCAGAATGGTTGTCGAATTTTGAGACTCTTGTGGACCTTCATTCCCTGTTTTGTGAGTTGCAATTTCCCATTTGTGACGTTGAAAATCACAAACATCCTAGAGCCATCCTTCCTTTGCTGCACTAAGGACCAAATTAATAACTATCAGTTCTCAATCCCTGTCTAGTCTTGCGTTCTTTGAGGAGACTGAGGTGAGGCCTGTTTTGATGACCAGGGCAGGTTTCAGTAAAGATCAATGAAATTATGCTTTTTTGTTTGTTTGTTCCTTAAGACATCAAATCCTTTTCCCTAATCTCCTTCAAAAAACAGAAAATACATATTAGTACAGCAATGTGAAAACCTCTAGATGACCAAAAAGGCAAGTTTTATGTAAATCATACTATTGAACTCCTTTTAAATAAATCCAGGTTCTTGATATAGGTGGAGAATAGAATGATCTTGTGTTGAATGTGTGTTTTTTTCTTTCTGTTAGTTTAAGTTTCCATCTTAAGGGTCTGATTTGTAATGTAAGTTTCATATTCCAACTGCTACTGTGTGTTACTTATTTATTTACAAAATAAAGAATTATTCCGAAAATATTGCAGGTACGCATAGTAAGAAAGTTGCCTTTCAAAAATATAACAAAAATAAGAACACAAATCCATTTTAAATAACACTGGTGTTATTGGTGTTAGAGCCTCAGTGAAACGTTAATTGGCTTAGCAGATAGATTGAGCAGAAATTCTTCAAAATGGATTTCCAACTTGCTACAAGCTTGAAGTTATGAAAATATCCCAACAAAAATTTTAGTAGATATAATGAAATAAAAATGCAGAAAAATTGCAGAAAATATTACTGTTATATGGCAAAGCAGCATTCTCCGTAAGGCTTTAAGCATAGGCAATTAAAAAGCTCCATATGCTAACCACAAAATTATAAAAGGCAACAAAAGCAGGTTAGCAGAAAGGTAATTGGGGTTTATTTCAGTATCTGTTGCAAATAGAGTAAAATAAAGCTTCCATGAGTTTATGTGTTTCATTTGAAATCAAGAGAAAAACGGGCCGTTATTCTTACCTGGGCTTTATTCTTACCTGGTAGGACACTGTAACTAGATTCATGTCCGCCCAACCCTATGAGAGAGTCAAATACTCCCATAACACCGTCATCAATGTTAATTAGAGGTATGCTGGGTACTGCAGCAACAGGAGCTGGAAGCTCTGTCCCTGGCCCCCCTGGGGCCCTGTGTCCTGCTGAGGAGCTCCTCAAGCCTCTGTAGCGCGTTCTTCTCCTTTGCCTCCGGAGAAGTGCACTGCTTTCATTTCGAGAAAAATCAAGGCACAGGGAGACAAGCAGGAAATAATAGACTAATGATGTAGCCTGCATGTCTTCGTGTCCCTCAAAGTATCCTGGAATGGGAAAAAAGAGGAAAATTAGATAGCTAGAAAGCTTTTAGGATTGTGTCAGTCATATGGTGCACTTTTCAAAGCAGGTGGACCAATACATGGTAGATCAATATAACTAAGCTTCCTCTTGGAAAGAAATTGCCTTATGAGAGCTCAAGTAAGCAATTTTATTTTTGTGGTTTTCTGTCCTTCAAGTCAACAGTCAAATTCAAATATACCGCTGGATATTTTGTTTTATCAGAGTCACACAGAATTACGTAGGTTGGAAAAGACCTTTGAGATCATCAGCTCCAGCTGTCAATTGAGTCCAACTCGTCAGCTGTCCACTGACTGAGACAAACTGTGTTTAGAAGTATCTTTTTCAATCAAAACTAATTGTGCATGTGAAGAGGGGCTAGCTTTGTATTTGGGGTTGCATTTAAACAGGTAGTTTACATTTGCAGTGCCATCAGGCATTGGCAGTTTTGTAATTGTTACTGCTCCTGGGGTGTTCCTGAGAGGTGTAAAGTGTTTCTTCACTTTTTTGATTGCTAATACTTCTTTCGGGTTGTTGTAACTTCTGAATACAGGAATGGTCAAGTGACAGAAAAATGCCCAACTAATTTCCTATATTCTGCCCCAAATGCATTTGGTTTGTCATTTCTGGGCAAGGTATTTTTCACCATAGATGAAGAGAGATGTTGCTTTTGCTTCCATTTCTAGCCATCCTCTCCTTTAACAGGAACTTTTTGGTTCTGCAGTAGAGGAGACTTTAGGAAGTTTGATCACAATAGCACTACTTGTGACATCCCACATCTGCTTTTCTAGTGGAAGTTTTTATTAAGCATAGGTAGCCTAAGAATACTGATATATAACAGGTTGGGTTCTGCATTTACTTTCAAAGAAATTCAAAATTGCTATGTATCTTGAGCTTTCTTATGTTTCTGACAGAAAAATTACATTTAGTGTCACCAATAGGTGGCATTCCAAAACAGAGCAGTCAAAATTCAGGAGTATGCATAGAAAGCATATCCAGCGATGACTATATCAGTGTGGAAATAAGTCTATGCATATCCAAAGTTATTAACAATTTGTCATAGCTCTGTCAGTACGATTCTTTCAAAAAGGAAACGCTGTCATCCTGTGGCCTGTGTTGACTGAGATGATAAGAGTCTGAAGACACTAGTGTTCTTGTGATGTTCACAATTAGAGAAGAACTTGAGACTTGGAGCACTTAGTCTTTGTGTCCAAGACAAGGCTCAGGCTGTGTCCTTGGGTTTTCTCTGAGGAAGTCTTGAGGGGATTAAAAAAAGTTTTTTCTTAACGTTCATCAGTCTGGCTTTATATGTAGGCTTTTACTTTGGAGTTTGACTTCTTATAGTTACTTATGTTGTATAAATACTAGATAGTATTATTTCAGGAACCTGAACTGTATTTTTGCCTTAATCAGATGTTTTTAAAGAGTTTGTGCATCTTGGTGTTGTCTGATTTATATAATAGGTCAAGTTTTTGGTGCAAGTTGCCTAACTTTAACATAAGGCATGTGATTGATTGCATGTTTTTCGTGTTTTCCACGGCATAATTTTCATATTCTCCTTTTAAATGGGAAATCGGCAGTAAATAAGCTTGAAACAATGTGTTTTTACTTATTTCTAATATTGTAGGTTTTGTGTTGAGCTGTTTTAATTTTAAAATATTAGAGCAAATATATATAAAAATTTGCATGATTTTGTTAAGCTAAGCTAATTTTATTCCCATATAAAGAGAATTTGAGGTGCAAGTGTCTTGCACAAATACACATAATGTCTCATGTTATTGCAGGGTTCTGAAATTAATCCAGACTTTAGTATACTGCTTTCTACCCATTAGAAATCAATTATTGCAAAATGCTATATGGACTTTATACTGGCCTTTTACTTACAGAAATTACTGTTAGTTAACATATCAAATAGATGCAGAAGCTTGTACTCTGCCTTGATGATGTCTGTTCTTTTTCAGAAAGTGCTTGTTTCTTAGTACCTCTGCTTGCAGGACAAATGACCTAATGTTTTTGGTTTCTAACTTACTTGCATGGTAATGACTGGCTATAAAATTACACAGTAGGCTTCTGTTCCGCAAGTTTGAATGAAACACACAAAGAGCCCTTAGGGAAAACTGAATATACAAAGAAAAGTCTTGAACATGTGTATTCATTCTGTCGAGTTAGTGACATCTTAATTACGGTCACATTTTTATAGTATACTTTATAATAACGCCGTAGCTATGTAGTTAGGGTAGAACTACATTACATTTGTGCTTTTTTAACATTTAACCCTTTCTTCCTGTGACCAGAGATGTAAAATGACATGGCTGAAATACTTTTCTCTATACATGTATTTTTAAAAGTCAGGAATAATACAGTGTGAATTACATTACATTTACCGTACAAACAATGTCTCAGAGTTTTGCTGCTAACTTCAATATAGAGTAAGACTCTATAGTAAAAACAATTATTTTAAAGTGAAACTTGTTTTCATAACATACATTAGAATTACATATTAAAAAAAAGAACAAGCACAAAAAAACCAGAAAACAACCCCTCCAAAATATACGTCTTTGTAAACTAACCCTGTTTATATATGTGAGTTTATATGCTATATTTTCACACCAACTTAACTCTTTAGTACTGAAAGCTTAATACTGTTGCTTTCAACCAAATGCTGTTCCTTCCATGCAAAATGCTAAGCTGTGTTTCTAAGTTTCTTTCCTTGGCTTCTTTAATAAGTGCTGTCTCACAGTTTAAGACCCAAATTGGGAATGTCATACAAGAAAAAGGCATTAAATGCATTGGGCCTTTACTGCCCGTGACTGGAATCCTCAGATTATCTATCAGGAAGTTATGTTTAGTATAATGACAGCCAACTTTTTAATTTGGGAAAAATTCAACTATTCAACTTACACGACTTTTGTAACAAATGATTACATAGCAAAATAAAATTACAGTTAGCTAATATAATTAATTATATCTTTGTGTTGCCAGATAGTCTCAACATGGCTGCATTGCTATACTTTTTGATTTTTACTCATAAATGTTTAGATCACCCATCGTATGTGTAAGCATCCTTATTACCTTTACTTTTATCATGTAATGAGTTCAGCAGTTTGGAGCTTTCAAAATGTTTATCTTCAGTAAGTTCTGTATCTGTCACTTTGTTATTATGTTAGTGGAAATAGTTAATTCTTAAAGTAGTGACCCTTTAGAAATACCAGAGTATCAGAATTTATTAAATAATCTATTTTTATCTATTCAGTCTAAATTCAAACATGTTTCTAAGATGTCATGGTTATTTCTCATGATATACAGGGGTTAAAGTGATTTACCGAGGTTTTTCACATACTCATCTTTAAATTTATTGCATAGAAATGAGTTACATTTAGCCATACCAGCAAAACTAATTGCACTTTCAGTTAGTTTAAGCTTGAAGTGCACGGCAAACATTCATACAAAACAAAAAGCAGATCAACTGGTATTGCATACTTTATCGAGAAAAGCATTTATGTTCAGTATTGCTAAATATAGCTAGTATTATTTCATACATATTTGCAAAGTTAACATGTCGTTTAAGCCATTCAACACCATGCTTTAAGCAGTAATTTAAAATTTAAAACATTTTACCTTGTAATCTAACCTAACAGCAGATTCTGCTTGGTGTCATTTAGTCTCCAGTTGCAAATGAAACAAAATCACAGTGATATCTTTAAAACAAACAGAGAAACAGTAGGGATTGTTGAAACATGTTAGATGATTCCTTAGTTAAGTCTGAAATAGCTTCTTTCCCTGGGGACAAAGCGCTGTTCTGTGTGCAGAGATCAGCTAATACTGTTACTCGGAGAACTAAAAACCTCACTTCAGGAAAATGAAAAGCAGCACAATACATTCGGTCCGTAGGCTGACAAGGCACAGCTGGAAATTCTCTTTCGGTACTTAGAGCTGGTTGCATAAGGAATGGGAAAATGGAGTGTATTCAAAAGACATGAAAAATGTGTCTTTTATTCAGTTCTGGTTTATGTTTTTAGAAATTTAGTTTCCAGGTGGCATGATTTTAATGTAGATTTATTGTTTTACAGTGATAATACATTTTGGCAAGCATAACCTTAACATAAGAACATTTACTAAAATGAGAACCTTTTATTCAATTCGTATTTTCTTAATCCACTCCTGCCTGTACAGCCTATAATCTATAAGCAGCAAACCTTTTTGTTAAAGTTTTAGCATGGAAAATTTTTCTTTTGTCCATTTACAGCAATGATTTCACCATAAGTTGTAGCTTATGTATGGAAAATGAAATGACTGAAGCATTTTCCCTTTTTTTTTTTTTTTTTGTAAGGCTAATTACATCCTGAAACATGATCCTGAAGTGGAGCTATGCAGAGGCTGCAGTGAAGTTAGTAATCCAAATATGAGAACTGAGGGAGGGGGAAGGGAGGGAATAATGGTACGTTACCACAAGTCCTTTGCGTGCCAGCAGAGCCTTTTCCTTCATCCCCAGATAGAGCTTCTGCGGAGTGTCAGTGTTGGAGGAGATGGGGAGTCTGCCCAGCTTCAGAAATGACAAATTTACCTGGGAGATGGAGTTGTCTGAGTTCTCCTGCCATTAAAAATTCGTTGTTTGCTTGAATTCATACTCTGAGGAATGTGTAGACAGATAGTCATGGAGCGGTATAACCATTGAGTTAACCATAATTGTTAGCCGGTATGTGGTGGAAAGATTGTGTAAAGCACATTGTCTCTTAAAATAGTTATTCAGTTTCTACTGTGCTTTGCTTTGCAAAGTCAAAAGAAGAAATATTAAACTTCTGTAGTTTATCTGGAGCTGTTTAAAAAGAATGGAGATAGTTATACTTAACAAATGGAGCTAGCATCTGAAATGAGATAGGTTCAGTACCTGTGCTGAGGTTTGTAAAGGGTGAGTCGAACAGCAGGACAACAGTTCTTCTAGCACAAGTGGGGAAAAGAATAGCAAATTAGATCATCTTCTCATGGTTATGCATGTCAGGTAACTGTTTAAATGGTGGTGTATTTATTAGACATAAAAGTGAAAGCATTCACTTTGTTCTTTATATTTAAATGTGGCTTGTTGCGCTTCTCATCGCTGTCTCAGGATCATCTTCTGATAGTGTTGAGGCAGACATCTCCAGGAGGCCTGCCTGGTGGGGACACAAGGCCACCCGCTTGTCAGCCAGTAAGGTGGATCTGGCCAGCCTTTGCTCCCGTGAAGCTCTGGTTTAATGCATCGGCTTTGGATGTGGCATCTCTGATTGCTGAATTCTAGTAAATCCTCAAAGCTGGACTTTTTAGGTTGTGTGATCTTCCAGCAGCTTTCCAGGACAGTCTGGGACACCATCTTGTCTCCTCTGCTAGATCATGCAGTGAAAATCCTATATCCTCTAAGCAGACTGAAGGATCTCTCACGGTATTATTGAATCGGTTCTATAGACTTCTCTAAAATAGGTGACTTCAGCACGAGCACTGAAGCACAAAGCCTTGCTGATTTGAAGGATCTCAGATGATGTGTTCGTCTGTTCTATATGTATTCCATAGCCTGGGTTTCGCACAGAAAGCAATTGGTGGTTAGCAAACGCTTCCTCTGATAAAGTCACTGCTTCTCATACATGAGTGAAAGTCCTGGAGGCATTATAGGCCTGGTGGTATCCATGTTTAGCCTTCCTTGTGGTCACCTTTAAATCACTGTTCTCCTTTAATATGCATGCCACGATGAAGTTTCTCCCATATGTATCTGGTGTGATCCGGCATTTCTGTTACACACACTGAAGTTAAGATATCCAAACAAAAGCCCGTTTTACTAAACAAATAAATAATCTAGTTTCTTCTTCTCTTTCATCCCTCTAGTTACCTGGCGTAAGTGTGTGGCTTTGTGATCTTAGTAGTATCTGCCATTAGTATGAAGCAGGATGCCTATGAGGCCGTCCTTATCTTTTTCTTAGCTTTTGCTAAGGAAGAAATAATGACAGGCTGAGGGATCTGCAAAGCCATAAGCTCCCTTTTCGTGAACATGACATTGCACTTTCCTGCAATGAACAGTAATGCTTGAAAATTGTAGGAGCTGTTAAAGACAGTGTCCCATGGTTACCTGCCATCTGGAAGGTTTGGTTGGGTTTTTTTTAATTTGTAAAAGTAGTATCTGAAAATGGACATCATCTGCTGCCCTCCAGTAAGATTTAAATGTATGTAACATTAATAATTAAATATTGTTTTAATACTGTTATGTACATTAAAATCTTATATGCAAACTTGCCTGTCATAATAACTAAAGAAAAATACTGTATACTCAGCTAAAACCTCAGAATAGGATGGTCTTGCAAATGATTTCATGTATGTGCAGTTCGAGTAATTGGTGTTTGAGTGAAAAATATTTCAGTATCCTCAGGGATCTAATATTTACTATGTTTATGTGAATAATTCACTCTGCGAGCGGAGCAAGTTGCCAATATCTGCTTTGTCTGTAAGTGCTGTTACGCCTGCCTATCCCATTCGCGTGGCTCATCAGGTGAATGAGCTGGGCGATGTGAATGCTATTGTCTGTTACGATGCCTTAATGTCGAATGGTCTCCTTTGAGGAGAGAAGAGACAGAGTAAATAGCAGTGATTAATAATTAAAATAACTTTCTGTTATTTTATATCTTATGGCAAACTGGAGCCGGAGCACTGTTGCTTACTGTTTTGAGCAAGAGCCATAGGATGTGTGAAATGAATGTGGAAGCCTGGAGCCTCTGGCATTGATTCTACGTAAAACCTAGGCTGGTCTCTTTTCCTTATAGCTTGTTATTTGTAGAGGGACAAGGCTTTCCCTCTTACTTGGCTGAAATCATCCAGTGGAAATTATTCAAGGAAATCTTCAGTGAAAAAGAGGAGTTAGAATTTAGGTTGGCATCAGGCTTGTTTATAGTGGTTACAACAGATTTTTGTAACATCTCTAACTGTACCTATTAGATGACAACCAATAGTGGAAAAAGGCTTTTAAGCAATTTGATGCAGTTGAAATAAATTTGTTTTCTATTTCTTCCTCTAAAGACCTTCTTTTCAAACACTGATCTAAATCTCATTTCTGTGAGTATGAAGAATCCCATGAGTTAAGGCAGCAACACTCCTGGACTCCTATACTGGTATGAAGTGCTGTTTGAAATTTTAGGTATTTCTAGTAATTGTAATTGGTTCACCATTTCTGCTTGAATTTTCTGATCTGTTACCACATTAAGCAGAAATGAAATAAAGAATTAGAATCTTTTAAACACTATACTATGGAAGTTTGTAAGAGCAAGTGTGCTTTGTCATAGGAATACACCTTATCTCCATATTGTGAAGCAGCCTAGTTATAGCAATATGGAGCAACAGTAGGATATTTTCTTCTGCTATCCCAGCAGAACTTGTTCACCTCAGTGGGTAGTGTAAATACAACCTTTTATACCAAAATGTTGGATTCTTTAAGTATCAGGCACAGGATGTTCCTGGCACAGGATGACTTGAAGCACAAACTTTAGGTGATGTATATATTCAACGGATTCCCACGGAGATTTAGGTTTGGAACTACATATAACATCAGTAACGTATTGCTCTCCTCTGCATCTGTATGTTTGCAACCATTTCCTCAGACAGTAATAACAGATAAAACTTGTCTACTTGTGACTTCTAACCGTGAGCAAATACAAGAATATTTATGAACTAGAGAATAATGTTTTGTGATCTTACAGAATTACTTCCAAAGTGTGAGCGGTGAAAGGAATCTTTTTTTTGACACTCCTTTTTCTTCATCCTCTAAGCATAGCTTTCTACATTGTTTCTCCACAACATCAAATTCTAATTTTTCTGAATTTCCTGAGGGCATCAGTAGCCTCTTTTCACAGCAAGAAGTATTACTCAGTGTACAATAGGACTATTGTAGGGTTTTTTCTATCAATTTTGCTTCTTCCCGCAGGAATAAATGACGGGAGGAAAAAGCTATGGTGGCTCTGTTCTAAATCTCAGAGTGAGGGCAAAATTAATGTATAAACTAGTATAATAGAATCTGTGGTATTTAAAATGGCTTATAGGTTTTCAAATTCTGTCTGAAAGGCCACTTAAATACATGGAGCGTGCTGAAGTGGGAGGAACAACATCTGTTTCTTAATCGTCTTGAAACTGCCTGAAGTGTAATACCTTAGTCATCAAAGCAAGGCAGCAGGCTGAAAGAATGTAAGGAGGACATCTTAAAAAAATAAAATATAGTAAGAATTCTTAGGCAAAGTTAAGACAAGTATCTGCAGTTCATCAGTTTAAGCATGGGTATTTGAGAGGTCATAGGAGTATAGAAAGAGGAGTTGAAATAACTTTTTATGATCACAGCTTGCAGAACTGAAGTTTCATGGTCTCTATGTCATACCTCTTAAAAATGTTATCTTTTATCTGCATAATGGCCAAACAAAATGCATGAAGAGAACTGGAATAGCCTTCACTGAGCGAATTTAATGCCAGGTGTAACCTAGCTTATCATAGAGGAAATAATGCATTTCTTTTAGACAGCCACTGATAATTTAACAGTATTGCTTAAATGACCTTCTTAACTTACTGTATGAGTATACTCAGGAGATCATGTAGGTCATCTAGTTCAACCTGCTGCTCAAAGCAGGGGAAAGATTGAATTCAGAACACTTTTTTTCAGTTGGTTTTGAAAGGCATCAAGGACCGGGTTTACACAACTTCTCTTGGCTGCCGGTTCCAATGCCTGACTGCCATTGAGGAGCTTTTTTCTTTATCTCTCATCCTTCTGAGGATGCACCTCCATAAAGAGCTGTGCTTTGGGTTCTCGTTGATATTCAAAGGCTACTTTTAGTATTTCCCTAAGCCATCTTTTCTCCAGGCAGAACCAGTCTCTCATTTCTATTAATAGTTAGCAAACCCTAAGGAATTTGGAAGTGGTTCAGGAGGGTATATAGCATGCTTGGTTATAAAATGTGATTGAAGATGACATTAAAAAAATAATCAGTGAATCAGTGCTGCTTCAAATAGATATACTTTCCTTATGTATATAATTTCTGATTGTCTTATTCCATGTATTCTAAACAAGATTAGAGAACGGGCAACGTGTTTTCATGCTGACTTTGGCAGCTCTTTGAGGGCTTTTGGCTCTGATATCTCTCAAAGTAGAACTTTGTCAGGATTATTTGCAGAGCTGACTCCTAGCTAGTGCTGAGTTGCCAAGTTACGATGGTTCAGACAACGTACACGGCAGCCATGCAGCAAAAGTTTTGGGGATCTCTTTTTTTCATGCTACGATTTGGAGTAAACCAGAGAAAATATTGACTAAAAAGATGGAAACTGTGTAAGTGGACAGCATCAGTTTTCTTATTTTTGATGCAAGTCATGACAAGCTTTTTCTGTTATTTGTGCAAAAAAACCCCAAAAATAATAGGCCTGGGATGTTATGGATTATGAGCACTTAAGCTTTTGTGGAACTTGTGCATATGGAGTATGTTTATAGATTTTTCATTTTCTTGACATTAATTCTTCCCTCCGCCATCTCCCTGTTTCCCCCTCTATCCAAGGAGTTACCTGGAAATCTTCCCAACATTTTAAAAATACTCTTATTTGTAACAAGAGTCTTTATTTAGTTCTTAATTTTAAAGTTATTTTAGAATTATCAGAGAGTATTTTACACATGTCTCTATTTAGGTAATGTGTATCTTATGCTACGTGTTGATGCTATCTTGTTGAACAGTACTAAAGGAGCAACATGATGTTCCTTGCATCAAACTGAAATGTTCTGCTTTCTGCAATTACAAATTTACTGTAAGAAATATCGTATACAAATGTTGGAAAATCCACATCTTCTGCATGACTATGCACATCCATTACTGGATCAAAGTGCAGGTTTTTTCTTACAATATCTACACAGAGCATGACCTATCCTACCTCGCTCAGTATGTCATGTGCTAGGTAGCATGTCTGTCGACCACTTCAGTTCCTCTTAATCTCCTTAATTTATTAGGACACTTCGCTGCTTTGTGTTTCTTTCTACAGACATAGTTTATTTTCTTGCCTTCCAGATTGCAGCATCTTTTCTGAAGGCACCCTTTAGTTACCTATTAGTCATATCTTAAGCCCCTGAGCATTTTTCTTCAAATCATAATGAAGGTGCCAGTCATCACGGATACCTGCAGTAGACCCAGTGAGGTTTTTTATCTCGTAGGGCATGCCCTCCAAGGTATCCTGACAAGGCAAGTGGCACTGGCCCCTTGAATCTTAGGAAGTCCTCTCCTTACTGTCACTGGCTAAGCCTTAGGTGAAGCACCTCCAAAGTTGATCTGATTGCCTTGGTATTATTGTCTTCCACCCTGGTCTTTAAACAGGACTTGCAAATGAAAATGTTGGCTCAATGCTCAGTACCAGCCAAAGCAGCATATACAACCTTAGCAATTATTAGGGAAACAAAACTGAAAACATTATTTATGGCACTGTTAGAGGCTTGAATCTAGAATGGTACCCATGCCACCTTCCATCTCTAGGTCCTTTGCCTTTACATAGAGTTAGGATTTCAGGATACCCATTCTGGTAATTCTTCATCAATACCAGGGAGGGCACCCCAAGACATTCTGACCTCAGAAGGCAGTCAGACGAAGTATCATCAGAACACAAACAGATTTACTCTTCTTCTCCAAGCTTTCTGACCAGGTGCAGGGCTGTATCCTAAGGTGCCCCTGAACAGCCCTGAACATATTTTTTGCTTTGTGTTATATTCTTTTATTCCTTTTCCTCCCCTTCTTTCCTCGCAAGTTCTTTTTTTCATCCCCTTGAGAATAGATAGCCCGCCAAGGTTTATAGCTTCCCTATTGATCCAGTTTTGCATGCTTTATACCTTTATTTAGTGATTATGATGTGGTTGTCCTGTCATTTTTCCCTGGAGCATCAAGGGAAAACTTGATACTACCCCTCCCCTTTTTAATTCTGCAATATTCTGCCTTTTCATGTTGCAGTCTGATTTAGTGGCACAAGAGGTCAGGGTGGGCCACCTGCATATAAAATACTCTCCTTTTGTTATTTCTAGCATCCTGAAATCCTTCATGTTATCTTCCTAGTGGTGCCACAGGTGAGCAGTAGCCGTGTGCATGCTAGAACACCCCCGTACACTATCACCTCTTACCATGTCTCACCTGGTACCAAGAGAAGAATACCTTCTGTAGACTGAATGTTCCACAGTGATCTTTATTTTTAATAGCTTTCTCTCACATTATTGTTAATACACATTTCATTATGCCTCCTGTTTTACTACAGTTTAGAGAAGGGTTATCTTGAAGTTGGATCCGTTATTTAATTTATTCCTAAAATACTCATGAAAATGTTATTTCTGTGAGTCAAAAAACACATCTGCATTCAAGAATTTAAAGCTATTTCTGTTTTGTTCAGGAATCTGAAAGGAAAGAAACAGTACTAAAAATTACAGCAGCATTTTTTAACCTTTTAATGAAATAAGAGTGTAATGAAGTTTTTAAATTAAGTTGTAACGATGAATCTTTGCAGTTGATGGCTGGTTTTGATCAGAGACAAAGATGGAATCCTAAACTTTGGAATTACTGATGGGTTTTTTTAAATAGACACACAAGTTTATAGTTGGAAAAAAACAGCAATGGGGAAAAAAATAAAGTTATAGCTGTTGAAGTCAGCACAAAACATGAGATGGGGAATTTGGGATTGGCAGTACACTGCATTTCTGAAACCTATAGCAGTTACTGCATTCCTTTTTGTAATCAGCGGTCACCAATATCCTTAAGGAAAAAAACATAGGAGAAGGAAAAAAATGTTGCTGAGAAACCTTAGAGAAATTAAAAACAGATTTTTCTCACATATTTAAAAATATCAACAATACATTGCAAAAAGCACTGAGTACTTCTTTAAGTGGAAATAAACCTTAATTTGCCATATGAGATGCGTGTAGCTAGGATCAATTTGCATTAAAAAGCTTGCTTTTCAACTGTAACTGCATCCCAATTCCAGCTCTTCACTGAAGAGAACAGAATATATGAAATATTAGTATTCATTAGTATGAACTTTCTTAAGACACTAATTATTGCCACAACTCAATGCCTCTTGGTTATGTTTCCATTCGATACAACACTATTTTTGGTTTGAGATAGGTTTTTCTCACTTTATATCTAAAATGCCAAGGAACAGACAGATGGAAATAACTTGTAAACCCTTCCTTTAGCAGCCAACTGAATTTGGAGGCCGATGTGTTTCACGTACTGCCTCTAACAATGTGCATCAGCAAAGAAATGTAGTAGAAATTTGATTATTTCAATGTCTGTGGTGTTCCAATGCAAGTGGTCCACCTAGCTTGAATAAATATGGCTTTAAAACCCTGGCAGTTGTAATTAAATGTGTAAGATTTTCACTGTACTTCTTTCTTTCCTTTCAGAAGTTGTCACCTTTTTTTTCAGGTTCGAAGGTTGACACTTTTTTGTATATAGGGCAATTATATTTCAGCTATTTGCTGACTTGTAGTTTTCGAAAATATTCAGCTCAGCAACTCAGCATGTCTTCTGTGGGTCTAAAATAGCACAATGGGCTTGGTTTGGGGTGTGGTTTTTCTCGTGTGCCAGTATTGAGTATTGTTACTCATCAATATAATTTTGAGGTTTCTAACATTTTTCTAAGATAATCATATTTTGCAGCATAAATACAAAAGATGGAGTAATTTAACTTTTTTTTGTCCTTGCCATAATTCACATAGTATGATCTGTAATTTCTGCTGTACTCAAACTTTGTATAAACCGAAGATTATTTATACAAATATTTTTGCCTTCCTGCAAGTCCGTAGCATTGGATCTTAATTTTTACAAGTTCACAGTTAGTTATGGAAATATAAATCTATATCAAGGACATAGCCCTAATATTTTCAGACATTTTAAGCTTTCCTGTTCTGGGGAAACCCTATCGCATTACTAGTATCTTTCTGATAACTTTAAAGTTCTCTTTTCAGTTCTTGTTGCTCCGAAATACCCGGTAAGAGATTTTTCTCATTTTATTTCTTTTATAAAGATCGTTGGCCTCCTTTTCTCCTGTAAACTATGAGCTGAATGGTTCAAAAGAGGGTTTTGAAGGTCATAGCAACCTCACTAAATTTCTGGCAGACAGATGTAAGCTTAAAGGGCTTTCGTTGATGTCCTGCCATTGCTTCTTTTACACAGTTCCATTTTGTTCAATATGCATGTCATACCCAGGCCAGAGAGACAGCGTTTCTCTCAAACCATTTAAAAAAAGAAGACAGGACTAAAATGAATGTTTAGAAAAAGACTATTTTAAATATAGAAAGTTAGTATGATTTTATCTGTGTATATAGTGAAAATAGATTGTTTAGAATTCATTAAAAATACAAATATACAATTCTTCTAACAGTCTTCCCCTATTTATTTGCCCTTTTCAAAGCAATGAATTGCTTTCCACTTACTTGGTTGTACTTTCCGTTTGTGGGGAAGAAAAGTGTCTATATAGAACGCTGTAGAGGTCTCTACAAAGTGAATGCAATTTTTTTTTTTAATAAACTTCTTTTGTATACTGTTGCCATCTGAAATTGTATCAAAAGTGAAATAAGAAAATTAATACTTGATCTTCCAGATAAAAAAGTTGGTTTGAGAATTCATCTGGTAGACGTAGTTGGGTTACTGTGGCTTGCTTCTTATATCACTTTTGTTTGTTGCCTGAGATGTTTTCACATTCGTTGGTTTTAATATCAAGTAGAAATTAGTAACAGGATGCCTCTCCACTGAGAGACTGTCTCAAGAAGGAGATGTAAACCGAGGACACAAATATTTTGAAGATTTTTAGTCAAAAAGAAGGATTCGTTGGCAGCTGGTATGAGAGGACACTTTGAGGAAAATAACAAAGTTTGCTTGTGGTTTCCTTTTAAATCTAAAAATTAGTTGTCATTGCCTGTTGGTTCATGTTTTCCCCATTACAAACAGTGGCACCAAACGGTTTGTTTGGGTGAATTAGTGGACAATGGCAAAAATTACTTGTACAGTGACTCTGCAGTACGCTAACAGTGAGAATTTAAAGGGGAAAAATGGCAGGGATATATGTGTGTGTGAGTGCAAATATATCTAATTTGTAAGTGTAATTTTTAACACCACATTGGTATTTTTATGATTATGACATTTCTGGAGAGATCTATCATTCCACAGTGCACAAAACTGATTGAGTACAAGCTGACACCACCTCATGAAGTGCTTATTTATGTTTGCTTTATGATCTGACTAGCGTTTGTGGCCCGACTTGTGCAAAATGGGAGTTGCAGATTTCCTGAAACTCCAGCACAGTTTTCCCCCATGTGATCTTGAAGAGGGAAATGCTATAAACAAAACCAAAAAAAAATCATCCGTTTCAACAGAATATGTTATTCTGGATGACTGTGCTTGTGTCGGAGTATAAGTGTGTCTTGTTGAAGGAGAACATTAGCATTGTTTGGTTTTTTCCCCCAGCCCAGACAGACTTTGCATTTTACCTTTTTATTGTAATTTCTCTCTATTCTTCACAGTAAATCCTTTGCATTCCCTTTCCTTTGTTAACTGGAGGGCTCATCGAATGACTGAAGAACAAGTTGAGTTATTTCTGAAACACTGAATTTTCTTTTCATGATAGAAGATAAGGACGTGAAGCTTGCAGCTGAGGAGGGAAGGGGTCAGACACCAGGGGCATTGGGGGGGCGTGGGGTGTGTGTTTCCTCTTAATTGCTAATTACTGTTGAGTCAACACCTCCTCATCCTGTCTACTGAGTCTCCAAACCTAGGTTAGGTCTTGCACTGGCCCATGTCTAAATGCTTGCACAGCGTGGGGCCTTTTGTTTCAAAACCAACAGTTATTTCTTTTGGAAAATGACAATCTGGCTAAAAATCAACCACTTTGGAACGGAAGTATTGTTTAATGGCAGTAGCAGGGACATCGAAAGTTTTCTGTCCTGTTTTCTGTCATATCCGAACCCTCGCCATGTCTCAATGGCGGCTCAGACAGACGGCACCAGTCGCTGCTCTTACCCAGAGCGCCTTTCCTCAAAAAGGTGTTTTGTCTTTTGGCACTGCTGCCTAGAGAGCAGTTCCCTGGGGGTGTTGAGCAGGTTTTGACCTAAGGATATTCTCCATTACCCAGTTTCAATGCTGAAGTGTTTTGAGAAGCACTCAAGCTGTTCTTCCATCCCGCTTGCTCCCTGCACAGCAGCTGTTGGAGCGCAAGAGCCATGCGAGGAGATGGCAGCGTTCTGCCTTCCTGTCTGGGTTTGTGGCTGTGCTGTTGGTCATATCAGGAGAAATAATGCTGCTTTTTTTTCTTCTTCTTCTTTTCTTTTCTTTCTGGCCTGACAGATGGCCCAGCCACCAGGCAGCTCTGCTGGCAGAGATGGGGGGACAGAAGCTAGCTGGGGGAGAGAAAATGGAGAAGCGCACGGAGAATGGGAATAGCTTAAGCTGTCCCGGGATCCTTGTTTTATGAAACCATAGTTTAAAACGATGCATCTGCATACAGAAATAACCTGAGAGATAACTATCTGTTCTGCCAGAAACCAGCTGAAACAAGCTACTTCTTTTACCCTAAACAAGAAATAAGATACCATCTCCCAGTGAAGTTGAAGGGAATTTTGTTTGAATCATCCTATGTGCTCTTAAATAGCTTTTCATGACTCAACAGTGTTCTTTGATTGTATCACTTTTTTCCTGGAATAATCTGTAGTCTATATAGAACTGTGTCGCTAGTCCAGCTTCATCTCAGACCTAGGAGGAGGAATGGTGACCTGTAATGGCTTGCATTTGGGTAGCATTTAAAGGTCCTGACATAGGACCACTCTGTCCTGATTTATATACTGAGACATGACTTGCTCAAGAGCTTTGCAGAGTTCTCTTTTCCACATTCTACTCAGCCACAAGCTGTCTAATCACTTCCAATCTATATTACTGTGATGGATAAGTATTTTTTGCTTTTTCAAAAATTCTTAAATTTTATAAAAATCTTTGGGGTTGGTGTACGTGAAGTTTTGCTCTGAGTAAAGTACTTTTTACTGATTTTTATAAGGTACGTTCACAGCAAGTACTTTGGTAATTGAATGTTATGACATCTTTGTCTCAGATATTAGCAGGAAAGATCGTATGAGTTCATAAGGGTTGAAATGTTTGAGAGACAGTAATTCTCAATTCATAGGGCAACAGGATGTGTTTGAAATGAGAAATGTGATTCAAGAGTTATAAGAGCTGTAGAGCTATCACTTGAGTTATTCTTAAGAGGTATAAATATGTATGTAGTCTAGACAGTGCTACTTCTGCACTGGCAGGGTCAGCTGCAAGTAAATGCTAATACAGGAGCTGATTCCAAAACAGAGAGGGGAAAAAATAGAAAAAGCCAAAGATGAAGAATATGCTGGAGGCCTCAAATGTTAGTTCGCAGTGTGTTTTGGAAGAGTCATCCAGAGGTCTTTCTACAGGGGAAAAAAAGAATATTGAAGTAATCCAGAACTACTTTTTAAATAACATTATAGTGCTTGCCTTTCTTCTCAATTTTTTTTCCTACATAACAATCAGATTATCTGTGTATACGTTACAGTTCCGCTATGGGACTTTGCTTGGATTTGGAAATGTAGCCTGTGTTTGAGTGTTAACACACCCCAAATAATTATAGATTCGTTAATTGCTGCTTGAGTTAGAAAGCTGGAAATGTCTGCTCCGTTGTTTATATTCAAATAGTATGATAAAATATAATCTATTGAAATATTGCTCTTATTTTGTGTGGAAACTTGAAATTTTGAGTACCCAATTAGTCTATGTCATTTATTAATAGGATTAATAATTAGTCATATGCTTATGCAATTAGGAGCTCCTCTGTGTAGGCCATGGGGTCAAAGCCTGAAGGGCATGCCCCTTTCATCCACTGCTAATATTAGTTATAGAGAGAAAGAGAAATACCCCTGACATCAGTTGTACCTTGCTAAACTGACTTCATTAATAACCCAAATATCGTGGAATTGCTGATCATGCTGTTTTGAATCAAAGCAAAGGGTTGCTATATGCCATGCATTGCTACTAACCGAGCCCTTTCCCAAAACACATTGAATTCCAACAGTCCTGAAGTCATTCCACAATCTAGGTCCGAGATGATTCCGTCTGGTGTCGCCGGTAGCTCAGGCCAAAGAGTGGCATTTTGCCATTCGTGTGTGTGGAAAACAGTCGGTAGCTGCGGGGAGGGTTTGCGGGGGAAATTTGGGATGAGTGGGACTAGAGGGCTTCAAGGCTGCTCCTGCTTCCTGAAGGCCAAGAGCGAACGAGCACATCCTGGCAAAGGCCGGTGCTCCAGCATCCACCCTGCGCACGTGCACTGTTCTGCAGCTTTACCTTGTCGAGCTGGGACTAATCTTCTCGTTAGTACACGACTGCAAAAAGGGAAGTTTTAAACATACACTAGGTCTGTGTGAGTGAATGTTTGTGTTACTTTGCTTCCTTACAGCTTTAAAAACACAAGAGAATTAAACTGGTTGTTTGAAAAACTGAAGAAGAAGAAAATAAGAGAAAGCTAAGCTGTAATATTAGCTAATTTTCTTTCAACTGGACTTCTGCAGGAACAAAATTGATTGTTACCAAAAGTTGTTTGAAATGTTTCTGCAATGGCAGCCATTTAAATACAAATTTAAAAACGCCTCGGGGTTGCATTGAAAGTGAATGAATTACTCTGGCAGCTAGTATTAGTATTACTATTACTTCTTTGTATTGTAGCAGTACCTAGCAATAAAACAAATATTTATACACATACATCACAGTACATTCTTGGTGACTGCAACTTTGGCATTTAAAAACCAAATAAGGTGGAGCATAACGATAAGTTTTTGCCTGGCAACTGCTTGTGATTTCTCATCACTGCCCTAAATTCTTTTGTACTTGGCAGTATACAAATATTTGAGGCAAAATCACCCATACTCTGAGAGATTTAGTCTGAGGTATACTACAGAACTGCAGAGTTAAGAGCAGTTACAGTTTTTCAGTGTTTATTTTTTCCTTTGTTTTTATTATTTGGGGTTTTGCTGCTTTCTTATTAAAGTAATTTAGTAGATCAAAGACTGAGGATAGTTGATCATTTTTACGAGCCTGTTCTTTATCAGTGGATTGAAAACTTTAGACCCTTATGCATACGATAATTATAAACTGTTAACTGTTTTTGTGTGCTATAAATCTCTTGTAGATGCTTGGTCTTCTCAAGAATATGTCCTGTGTCATTCTTGTTTATGCTAAGAATGTCTTTGATAAAGTGAAATGTTATGCTTTCAGCAGCCAGTCTTTTCAACTCGACTGGCTCCTGCTTGTGTTGATAGCAACAGGCATGTTTAGCATTTCATGTGCATATTTATTTTCACATAAGCAGAATATTTATGGCAACTGATATTTGTTAATAACCGGACAAATGAAAGCTACTAAGTGGGAAATTTTTGTTGAGACTGTCCTAAGTGTAACGCTTTGTAGAACCACTAAACGAGGATGTTTTGTGGGAAAGATTTTAACAAGTCTACAGCATCTTTTTATAGAAAGCTTCACTTTTGACCTAATGCAGATGTTAAACCTTTTCCTGATGCTCAGTAGTAATAATAATACTACTACTACAATGGTATTTGTGAAAATAAGCACGGATTTATATGAAAATGCAGTTTATGTACATATTTGCATATGTTTAAGGAAAAATCTGGTCCTCATGTTGGCTAGATAAATTAATATTTGTTTCCCTACTTCGTACAGTAGGGAATTAGGCGGAGGACATTGTCAAAACCCCGGTGGAACTAAAAAAGGAGTATATCTTTATTCCTGAGTGCAATTCACACAAGAAGTTTTTTGTTTGTTTTTGTGTAAACACCGATTGCATCTTTGTCACTGGTGTCCAGTAAAGATTACAGTACAGCTACTACTTTCTTAAGATATCAAGGTACAAGCAGATTTGACAGCTACTAATTGACCAAAACCCTCTGTGCTGTTGTACAGTTTGCTGTAAGTGACAAGCGATTGACCTCTTAAACAGTTTGTATCTCTTGGTGAGAAAGGAAAACTGGTATTTGAGATGTTCCAGGTGGGTCTATGGACATACACGTCTTTACCAAGTAAGATAAATGTTTGCCCACATAGAAGCAAATAATTCTTCTTTAGACTCTTTCAGAAAGGCAGTTCTCCAAGCTTTATTTGAATAGGACTCCAAATACCCTTCCTATACCTGATCTATTAATTGGCAGTCAGTGTTTTTCAGTAATAACTGAAGTTTATTAGATTATTTTATTCTGTCCTCTACTGTGTGCCATCCTTCTTGCTTTGAGTTTCACTCTGCAGAGTCTGTATTTCAAAAAAACTTGGGGGAGGGATGTAAGCATTGATGCCACACAACAATTGAAAAAATATATTTTGAGTATATTGTGTAATTACAGTATAATTACTGGCTGGTTACATGAACTGACTCGCTCGCTAATGACGGCAAGGGAAAAATTCTCTCATCTGGGGCAGGTACATTATCTTTATAGGGATAACATACCTCAGAGAACTCCAGTTACTGTACCAATGGGCAGCTGTTCTAATGGTAGAAATTAATGGAGTTTTACTGATTAGCAGTAGTTGACTGACTCGTGTCCTTAACTGTGTACTTTTATCTTCTAGCTGATCCACAGTCAAGATGAAATAACTGCAACAGTAAATGATCAACATAAGCTGAATAACTTGTTTAAAAACTTTTTTAATCACGCTTTTAAAAGAGGAAATACCTAACATTGAGCTTATTTAGATGAACTAGATGCTCTTTGTTGTGTCCTATGATTTTTTTATTTTTTTAAATTAATCGAGGTACTTGGGAAGAAAACTAACACAGCTTCAGAGCCAAGTCATTAACTAAATTCAGATGCTTTTATTTATATTATGTTTAAAATCTGCTGTCTGGACAAGCTTGATAATGTAAACTGTGCAGAAGCAAGTTGGGTCAGACTCGATAATCAACTTTTCTGTGGTTATTTCAAATCCAAGTTGCTTTTTGCTGTCCTGGGCCCTTTTACTAAGCCATCAAAAAAGCTTAGAGAGAATTTTGCAGCATCTTCTGTACAGAAGAATATTTAAAGATCTATAAAGTAACTTGCTCCTCTTGTAACGGAAAAAAACACAGACTTAGCTTAATTTCTCTCCTAAAAATGCCTTTCTTCCAGTCTACTTCCTTCAGCTTATTGAAAAATTGGCTCACAATCATTTCTTCCCAAACTGTTGATTCTTCATGCTGTTCTGTAATATGGCATCTTTTTTCCTTCCATAATTTTTTATCTCTGTACTGCCCTTGACTGCTTAGTATCTCTTTTGCTAAATTAGACATCTGCCGATTTCCACGCAGTGCCTTATATTAAGTTGATCATCAAGAAGTCTTTCATTATACTTAACTGCAGAGGTAGGGCAGGGGCTTCAAAACACAATATAAAGAAAACTAGTATGTCAGTAAACTGGTGGAGGAAGAACAGAACTACTGAGCTCTACTGGTTTACTGCGGGCTTACACCGACAGAAATGCCCAGGTGCGGCATTAATGCTGTCCTGCAAAAAGCAAACCAATTAGCACGTCTTGGACTTGGAGCTGTGCAGGGGATGATGGCTCTGTAGTCATCTTAGTATTAAGGCAGTGTATGAAAGTTAAGTAACAACTAAGCCCTAAAATTTTAATCAAGAAAAATGAGGTTATTTCAACTTGAAAAGGCACAGACAGAGCCAGAGCTAATTGAGAGGGTATGATTCTTCATTTCAAGTGGATCGTCAAGCATATCTGATACAGGAGTAAATGATGGGGAATGTGCTGTCCCCGAGTAGCAGGTGGCAGGCTTGTTCTGTGTATATTCTTACGCTGGTCAGTAACTCCTGTAGACTTGTTTCCAGGAGGAGGCCAGGCTTTTGTGAGCCATGCAACATCCCGGCAGGCGGTTCCCGTGACACATCTGACAGGATCTCACTGCAGTTTGTCTGGTAGCAGCAGAAGCATTCGTTGGTTTCTGGACTCCTTTCTAGCTTCTTGCCCGTGGCCCGCTGTAATCTTTGGCTTTGCCAGTGTCCCTGTCCAAGAGAGCGGCTTTAATAGGTGAAGATCGTTTGGGAACCCAGGGGTAGTGCAAGGTGTCCAGTGGGGAAGGGCGCCGTCTCCGAAGGCAGAGCGTGCAGACCTGCGAGTCTTCGCAGCCGTTCTGGAGAAGGGTATTTGAATTTCCAACATGCCTATTTACTAGAGAAACAAACGCAGAATATAAAGTGCCTTGGTGCTGTTGCTCTTAGAAACATTGGTTTGTAAATGTGCAGACATCATTGGTCAAGAGTATAATTTTTCATAAGTTAGTGGAAATCTTTTGCCTCAGGCAATTTTAAAGAGAAATAATGCAGAGAAGACTCAGCTCTTCCCCAGCAAGAAAACAAGTGAAGGAAAAACATCTGCGACTTCTGTATTCGCTGTTTCTTATGTACCCTTTCCTGTTCTTTCCAAGGTTTCATTTTCATTTAATTCCATTTTTCCTCACATTTTAAAAATGAACCTCTAGTATGTATTTAATTTATTCCCAGTCTGCTGTAATTAAGTTGAAGATAAACATATGTTTACCATATGACAAAGTAATATTGAAAGGAAATGCTTTGTAAGAGACACAGCAGAATGTGCACTCGGGCCTAGGTGATGCCGGTTTAGTTCTTCTGTAGACATGCAGCCTCGATCCAATTATGATCCAATTATTCAAATTTACAGTATGGCAAATTAACAGTCACCTAGCGAATAGTGGCAAACTGAATCATCTACTGTAGATTCATGGTTGAATCCAGCATGAAAAATAATGTTACGGTAATGTAAAAGAAGGAAAATAGATTGCAATGAAAATAAGTGTAGGAGCCAAAAAAGAGAAGCTGTAGTCAACTGAAGGGGAAAAGGAAAAAAGCACAAAGCAAAGAAACTTCGCTGGCGATTTGCTGATGCTGCAGAGGGTTTGGGCTGGCGATGAGTAAGGCTTCCCCAGCTGGTTTCAGGTCCTAGTGTAGGCATTGACTTCACCGTAAGAAGCAGTTGTAAGGTTGAATCTTAGTGATCTCGAACGCTTGAGTTGTAGAACCTGCTGAAAAAATTCAGGGCTGAAACTCGGGGGAAGCGGAGCGGTTTTCAGTCAGCTAACAAGCTGTACGTACGCTACTGGAAGAAACCAGGCACAGCCTGAGCTGGTGAGGAATCTCTGGGAGACATTTCCTGCAAAGATTTCCCCTGTCCAGCCGGGGTGACGTTCGTACTGTTATTCCTCAAGTCTGCCCCCCAAATTCCCTTTCCCTCCACTCTCCTCTACTAAAAAGGAAACACCCATGTTGGTAGTGTCGGTTGGTTTTTTAGGTTTAAGAGAAGGGAGCTGAGCGGTGCGTGGGATGTCATACGGCTGCCACATAGACAAAACTCCTTTTTCATTGTGCACTTCTTTCTGTAAACTTGCTCTTTGGTTCTAATCACACTTGTAGTTTTGTGTAATTTGCGTAACGCAGATCACCAGCAGGACTGTTTTACTTGGGTAAAATGTTTACTTAGATGGGAAGATGGAAGATGTGTTTATTCTGAGACATAATTATGAGTGGCAAAGTTTCATAAATCCATTTTGCAAATACAGTGTTTTTACACTGTGTAATTTAGTTGAAGGGGAAAGTGCATTATCTTTTCTTGGTTTCAGTTCCTTCAATTGCCCGAAATGAGACACTTTGTGGTGACTTTTGAGATCCTTTATGCTTTGAACTTTCAATGTGCCATTCTTTGAATACTTAAAGGTATTATGATTCTAGCCCTTGCAAAGCATTTTAGCCAGTTTTCAGTGTAGACATTGAAAACGATATATAGCACGCAAGAACACATTTATAAAATGTTTCTCTCTTATTCTAGAATTCATATTTTATTCTTTAAAAAGAAGTTCTGTCAAAGTTTATCTCAGTTCTGCATTGCTCTGAGCTAGAGAGTAGACACAGCCTTGCTCCAAATACCAGGAGACAAGAATGGCATAACTCTGGATAAATTGCTTTCTAAATGTTCCTCTCTTGCTATAGTGGAATTAATTTTTTTAAAAAAAAACTTACAAAAAGAGGTTTAAACTGTAAATCATACATGTACATACACAGAGTAAATGGCTCTAGGAGGGAAAACCAGCCGCTTGAGAATTTGTTGCATCTTCTAATTCTTATTCCATTGGCTCATGACATACCTTAAAGCAAAAGTCCATGTGTAACAGCTGAAGTGTAGCATAATCAATATGCTACGGACCAAATACAGATTTTCATAATACAGAATTTGTTTCCACAGACAGATACCAAAGAGCATGAAATGGTTTATAAAGAATACTTTCTTTTTCAACCAAAAAATATGTGGCAGGGGATAAAGTGGTTTTTTCCTTCAAAATATAAATGTTTAAGCCTTACAAATACCCTACTAGCTCCAGAAGACCTTTGTTTCCAGGATTAAGCTGCAGAAGAAACAAAGATTTAAACACATCAGCCTTTAATATAAACACGCTCGGTTGGATTCTTAGGTATATCCCATGAAAGTAAATTCTAAGTAGTTTTCTCCAAGTAAGTTATATTGCTTTCCACAGCCATTTTTTTCGATATTTTATGGGTCCGTATGTTACCTGTGCAACTGGTGCTTCTGAAAAATAACAGGAAATTCATTCAGTTTACATTTGCATCGGTTTACATATACAAGAACAAATCTTGGTAGACAAAGCTAGTCAATTTAACAGTGATTTAATAAATTATGTTGATGTTGGGTGGTTATTTAATGGACTGGTGTTTATTTGGCCAGATTGAAAGCAGTGGAGCGTGTTTGGTTCGCCCGTAGTTGACATTGTCTTCATAAAGCTGGAAGCATTTAAGTTAAGGGTGGCAGTCATAACACTGGGTTTCTTCTTAACAAGCCCAAACATTTGTATTGCTCCGATTTGTCTAATGCTTCCTGTTTGGTGGATACTAAACAAATCCCTAAGGAGGGATAGATCTGTTCATTATGCTCATACATTTAAATTATAATTACCATGTTTCTTTCTTTATGGACTTTTTAAAAGCTCCTTTAAATGAAATTTGAAGTGAAATCTAATCTAACGTGTTAGCATATTAAAACAAAAAAAACCTTTCTGTAGGAGTTTTCCCTGTGTGAACTGTTTGTCTTTCTCACTCGGTAATTCCAGTTCACCAGAGGGGAAGCCTTTTTACTGAATGTTGTGATACGGCGCTTCCCATAGTCAAATCTGGACTTTTCAGGCTTTGAGCGTAATATTTAATGACACTGGTAGTGTTTACAGTATTCCGTTAAAAATTTGCAAACACTGCCATTGTTCAGCAAAAACTTCCACATAAAAAGCATCAACTTAAGCATGTGACAAATGCGCAGCACCTGCAGGCAATGGGTTTCTCTTCTCCTTGCATATTCT
This sequence comes from Chionis minor, assembly GCA_013398295.1. NCBI lineage: Eukaryota > Metazoa > Chordata > Aves > Charadriiformes > Chionidae > Chionis > Chionis minor. Next base: position 133,474 of record VZSF01006579.1, read on the forward strand.
AAAGGTTACGGACTTTGCCTGCTGATTTTCAGTTCAAAAGAATTCTCAAAAAAAAAAAAGGCAGCAACTTTGAGACAAAAACCTTCTCAAAGCCATGGCTAACTAATACATCTTCCTCCACCTACATTACGGGTTTTTCTTTCATCCTTGTATTCTGATTTTGAGTGTCCGTCAATTCATACAGCGCTGCTCTTGGCCAGTCAAGCTTTGGAGAGGAAGGAAAGAACAAAAACTAGGATGCCTTTCTCATTAGACACGCTGCCACTCGTTTCTCGTTGTCTCAGCAGACTGCCTTGACTTGTGGAAGTCTGGGAGGTGCATGCTGGTACCAGGAAAGTTAAACTTCTTGGAGAGATTTTCCAGTGACTCAGGGCCTGCCCCCCTGCTTTAAAAATATAGGAAAGTATAAATCCTTGTTAGGTATTCATGTTGGTGACAGCTGTCTTGTGGGATAAAATATTTTAGTTAACTGAAATGCATTAACAAATACATTGTCCAGTAATTAAAAATGAAACTCATCAAAGAAACTTAAATTACATTTCTAGAAGGATAATTGATAGCAAATGTATATGCGATGTTTGGTTTATGGCAGTTTAACATAGTTTGTGACTTGAGGATAAGAATTCTCGGTGAAATTAGCACCAAGTATTTTGGCAACGTGCGTTAAGGACAGATAAATTGTAATATCAGATCTCATAAATGGAACTTCAGTTTCCTGGGCTAGTGGGAGGCTTAGGAAAAGTAGAAACACAAACTGATTTCCAAAAATGTAATTGTTGCACTTACTTTAATTTTGTAGCTTGGGGATTGCTGTTTTTAAGTATCTGTAGGACTTGATCGTGGTAATAGTAAAATTATTCCTTTTGTTATTATCTGAGTTAGACTATTGTGACTTAAAAATCAGACTGCTGTGGAAGCCGGAGAATGAGGCTATTGGAGAGCACAGAATTCCGGCCGTCCCAGCAGGAGTGTGTGGGGCCATGCACTGGGATGGCTCCCTGCTCTGTGGCTGCTTGAGGGATTGACCGCGGTGGTTGCAGCGGGCAGCAGGCTGGTGGCAGCGGGTTTGATTGTCTAGTGCTTCTGGAATTCAGTCGTGTCGTTACTGGTGTTCTACTGTATCATCATTTTTGCAAATAATTTGTATTTGAGTTACTGAAGTTATGTTGATGTGATTATTTAAGGCCTTGATGTGTATGACTTCAGTGGATGATAACATGGCCTTAGCTGGGCACCGCATACGTACAAATCACCCGAACCGGAGCCTTCGTGGAGCATCTCTGGGACATTTAGAAGCAGCTTACACCTGCGGAGGGACTTGTCGTAGCACGAGCATGACTTGCTTAGCGCTCTTTATATACAGTCCTTCTCACAGAATGCCAACTTCAAAATTAGCAGTAAGTGTGAACTATTGTTCCACCTAAGAGCAGAGTAGCGTATTTTCTTGGTAAGTGGGTTAGAAGCAAATTTGTCTGTGTTTATTATAGCTTCTGCCTGGCCAATTTTCTTTTGCGTTCGTAGTCATGGCTCTTACACAGAATAACTTAAAACATTTTCCTTACAAAAGTTGAAGTATGCAGAAAATTGCAATGCAATTTTAAACAGCTGAGGAATAATATATTTTGTTTAAAAATAGATACTACAAGTGTATTTAGTCGGATGGCTCTGTGTGTGTGTGTAAAATCTGTAAAAAAAAAAAAAAAACAGGGAGAAAGGGAAGACTGTGTATTCCATCATGACGGTCAGCCCTTTGTGATTTGAGACGGTTTTAGACAAAAAGTTCCCATCAGATTCCCCGCTTGGACTCCTGAAGGAGCTGGAAAAACTATTTCCGTCCAGAAGTAATAATAGCATGGGCTTTTGGTTTTGATCATGAACTGACATTTAAAAGTCATCTGAGGAAAGATATTTCTTGATTAAAGTCAGGTTTTGCCTAATGCAGTTGTAGCTGATCTTTCCCATCTGGTATCACACCACTTGATGTGCTATCTTGCAGCTGCCCGGCGGGCAGTTTACGAGATCCCACAGGAGTTACTGACTTTCCCAAGGGATCTTTCGGTGGATCAGGTCATTCTCTTACCCAGCTTATTGCTCGGCTTTTCTTTTCCCTGGGAAAAAGCTGCACGGCAGAGAATATGAGGTGATAATCTGGTACCCACAAAGCGTATTTGGAACTGTAGTTCTGTCAGGACTATTGCGGCTTGTCCGTACTGCATGCCTGGTTTTTTCATTTACGTGCCAGATCCCCACATTTCACCTGTGGGATACGGACGTTACGTTTTACATGTGGAATACGAACGGTAGATCGTGTGGTGGCATTTCCTGGGTTTTATTCCCTACACTGGCAGTGTTTGAGGTTGCTCGCTTGATCCCGGGTGGGGTAGTTTTGCTTCCTGCTGGTGCTGCGTGGTCACTGGCAGGAACCCCGCGAGATGGGTGCTGCTTCCTGCCTTCCTCCGAGCAGCGACTTCAGCGCCTGTTCCGCCTGGACAGAGAGGAAGGGATTTGAGTTTGGGCTTTTTGGGTGCTGTGTGGATTGCTAAGATAGGATCTTTCCTCCTGAGAAGCTGGAATTTATCCCAAATCCTGTGAATTTCACACAAGATCAGATTCTCACGGCATTCGGATTGATTGCCAAAACCCTGGCATTTATTGAAGGTGCAGACTAACTGCTTGCTGTGTGCAGGACTCACCAACACCCTCTCACAGGTACAAGGAAGCTTTTAAACAAACAGAAAATTACACACTTTGGGATTTTCTTGAGGTACCTCTAGTTTCTGTACAACGTAACCTGCCACCCCCTAGATGGGGGTAAACGCGTTGATTATGGCAGCTACGCAGGAGCTCCCAAACAAGTCACGGCCGCGTCTGGCAGCGGTTTGAAAACTGGAACTTTCACCTAGTTCCTCTGATCTATTTTCCCTTGCGATTCCCAAAGGTCTCAGTATGGGCAGATGAAGATAAAACGTGACTCTGTTTAGCTATGGTATACTTGGGGTCTCTTGTGGAAAAGCAACTTGAGAGTCAAGGTCACCAGATACAAACCAATCCTAAATTTCGAGTATTTGCAACCTGTAGCTAAAGAGATCGCTAACTCCTCTGAGACCTGTGACACCAGGCACAGGAAGGCACGGAATGAATATCAAAGACATGGGTTACTGAGAAGGAAAGCCTTGAAAAACTTCTTTTATTTTGTCATCAGAGGAGCATAATTCCACAGGGAGTAAAGCAGAAAACAGCTCTGTGTTCTGCTAGGCGAGTGACCTTAGATCAGCCACGTTTTCACACTGGAACTACTGTGCACTTTGTTGTCCCCGATGGGTCTTTGTTCCCAGGACAGATCACGGCCTGTATCCCCATGGTAAATACAGGCCTAGATACTCTGTAGGAATTAAAACTGCCAAATTCCATGTGTTGTATGTCATTTGGCATTCTGCACAACCCCCCTCAGTTTGTCATAAATTCCTAAACCAGAGCAAGGTCACATCTGGTAGCAATTCCACTCTGCCAGATGAGGCGTAATCCTATAAAACCCAACTCATTTTCTCCAGTGCTTTTCAAAGACGAGCTCTCCGGCTCCTTTTTCCATAAGACGGAGCGCTTGCCCTGTGAGTGCTGTAGAATGCTTCAGGCTGACAGACTTTTCACACCTCATAAAGTGCGATTTTTGGAAGACGGCTCTGTGGCCAGTACATGAGACAGTACAAGCAAGTAAGAGTGTTGATGCCTTCACGGCAACAGGCCTGGATGCTGGTTTGCTTTGCGACAGCGTGTCCTGCGGGAGGCAGAAACTGTGTTCCTGATGCGTGTGCGTCTCCTCATGCTCCGAGAAACCATCACCTTCCCTCCTGCCCAGCTTCCACAGAAGCCGTACACAGCCACTAGTCTGCTCTTCCCTTACGTGCTTTTCAAATAGTTACAGCAACCGCTGTGAGTCTTGGGTAATTCAAGATATACACGTTGAAGACTGTAAAACATCAGACGCGCTAACAAAGTAATGAAACAATGATCGTTCTTTGCACGTCATAGTAATTGAAAATAGCTCTCATCCCCAGTAACACGGAAGTGTAACAGCGGTCAGTAGTTTTATGTGTTTTGTCATGTTTCTGTTGTCCCATTATACTTTGGTAAGAGTGGTTATTTTGGTATCTCACTGCCCTGATTACTTTATGCTTCCAAAGCACTGTATGGAGCTTGCTGATCCAGTTTCTCCAAAAGAGTATCAAAACAGTGTGCTAGTAAAGTTACTGAAACCACGGGGAGGGGTGTGAAACGGTGATGTGATACTACATCAAATTAACACAACTTTGTTAAAAAAATACTCTTCCAAGGTTTCGCACAAGGACCTCTAAGGCCTCATTTGTACAAGTGCGTGATACCAGTTTGACCTCTGAGCTGAGCAAATTTAATGATGCACAATACTAAAAAAGAAACAAATAAACCAAACCATCAAAACTTTTTAAAAAAACACATCAGAATTTTAAACAGTTAGTATTGCTACTCTTAACTATTACAAATGCAAGTTAATAAAATCCACTGCAAGTGGAAAGCACCAGCTAGACGCCATCTTGTCTACTATGATTTTTGTGAGCTAATTTATTCTCTTTTGAACCTGTTTATTCACAGACCAAATATCCTGACATTGTCACCCTTCCGGAAGGACTGCTGGGAGATTACATCGTTCTAAGGAACCCCAAATTTTCTGGGTAAGCCAATAAATACATTTCCTGATTTATGCAGATAAAGAATCGTGAAGTGCGTAGGGACAATCTATAGACAATGGCTCTGCTTGAACCTTGTCTCTCTTTGCTTTTAACGCCTCTAAACGCAGAGATTAGGTGATGTGTGTTACATTTTGGGCTATAACTACATGTTAAAAACAGGAGGAGAAATAAACCCCAAAACACACGTACAGACTGTGTGCGTGTGGCCTTGTCAAAGTCAATCAATCGTATTGCTACAGTGTACCCACGCTTAAAAGGCTGGGGGGGGAAATGAAGGGCTGTAGCGGGCTTTGCATTTGCATTTTAAGAAAAAAAATCCCGAAACCTATTACTGTCTTGGTTTTGGAAGCTCGTGCTACAATGAAGAGTCAAAATTCAAAGTTTAGGAATGTGGGATGCATCAGAAACCATGTCAGCATCAGCTGGAATTGTTCCATCTTGGTTTTCTTTCTGCGTTACACGGCCAGAACCGACGCTGAGGCCAACATCCCTCGTGGCGCGGCAGGGTGGGCCACTGGCAGCCCTCCTGGCCAGGAGAAGGCAAGTGTTTTCCACCCCGGGGCCCGGAGGAAGGCGCTCGTCTCCTCCGGCAGCCCGTCAGGTACAGCTCATCCTCCTCCTGCAGCAGGAGGTGCCACGCACACACCGCGCTGAAGCAGAGGACATCTCTTGGGTCGTCTTGCCATTACAGAATGGGGAGAAAATTGCAGTTCCCTTGTTCCTGGAAGCAACCGTAGCTATATTTTTCCATTGTTTTAGAAGGAAATGAGATGGAGGGGGGAGCGTTGCACTGCCATTTGTTATTATTTGTTATTATTGCTCTACCACACCTGCTAGATGTGTTCTGGCAGGCCTGGGGTTTTAAATAGAGAGAAAAAAAATCCTTGAGGTTGCATGTAAGACGATATAATTTTCCCTGTCAGGAATTCTGTAAGGGCCAAGAAAACTAACTATTTTGTGAAGGGATCAGACCATTCCCTTCTCCCATTACATCTTCACGCATTAATTTATATGGAAACAACTGGAAATAAAGCATAGCTCCCTCCATCATATGTGTTTATGGAACTAGCAAATAAACCATAATAGATAGTGCTGTCTTGGGTTAGCCAAATCTGCCGTTTAAAACTAAATAGTTTAACTCCAGGTTGCTGAAATGAATTGTTGTTAGACCACTGCCGTTAGAAAATAAGCTGCTTTATTTTACAGCTTCTCTTCATGTTGACAGGTGCCAAGTTCCATTACACATTCCCTCTCACCCACAATCATTAAATATAAGAATTTTAAATCATTTCAGTGGGTTGGTAGAAAATACACTTGCATATTAATGCGTTAGCTAAGTCCCAGAACAAGCTGTGCACGAATTCTCCAGGGATTTTGAACAATGAAGTGGCAAAACAGCTGACAAAGCGTATTTAAAGGAAACTGAGAGTCAAGATTGGTCAAACAACGCCGAGAAAGGGAACTTCCTCCTCAGCATGACTCGTCGTCATGCAGATCAGCTTTGGACTAGGAAAGCCCTACTTTTAATAAGGAATCCTCCGAACAGCAGGGACTGGAGGGGAATACAAGAGGCAGTAAAGTAGCTGGGATGTTGTAAAAGCGTTGTATGAATGTTGGGCCTGAGTAATCCCTGTGTACTTGGCTAGAAAAACCGCCCCTGCAGAAGCCAAGCACCTAACTGTTCACTTTGCCTGGTGTAGCCATCTTGTCCCACTGCAAAAGCTGGAAATAACAAAAAAGCCTTGCAAAAACAACAAAAAGCACTCTTGGAGCATTAATGATGGTTAGAATAGGTTTTTTTTAAATTAAAACCCACCAACTGCAGGAATCCAGGGCTTGAATATATTTATCCCTGTGTGTTGTTCTGAAAAGGCCATGAACAGTATTGGGGTGGGCCTTATTCCAGCACCAGGACATCGCTATTTCCGCAAACACTGCTGCAATGATTTTCCCGCATTTTCATGCTGTATCTAGCACCATACCTGGCCCCAGGGTGCAGATGGTCTGTAAAGGTTGGGAGGGAGGAAAATGCTTTGTCATTTTCTTTCATATCTTACTTTTTACTACTGCTCCATGGAAACTTACCATTCCCGAGGGACAAAGACAAAAACCAGGGGAAAAACTCCTTGAGGCTGAAAATTTGCGTGTACCTGGAAATGACAGAATAACCTCCCTTTGTCAATAGATTATCAATTTTCCTCAGTTCAAAACATGAGTAGTTCTGATTCTCAGAGATGGGTGAGTTCCATTAACCTGAGATGAACGGGAACCACCTGACCACTCTTCTTCCTGCTTTGCAGAAACCTTAAAGACAGTCACCTTGTTAACACTTAACTAGCTTTTCTGTGCATGTGACACAGGTTTGAATTAATCATCGTTTGGAAGATACACATCGATGAAGAAGGGAGAACTACGCCTGTTCTGGACCTGCTGACTAAAATACCGCAGCAAGGTAACATCACTCAAGCCCCTTTCTGAGCTCTCCAGTAGAACCCATCCCCTTTTTTAGCGAACACCTTTAGATAACATGGAAATACACCTTGCAGAGCCCAGCCGGGCACACAAATCCCAACTTAACAGGCAGCAAAGCTTCACCTCCTGTATAACTGTTAAGGGCTTACAAAAAAACAAGTATGTGTCTTCCTCTTCTGAACAGCAGGTAACCCGTTTTATCCAAAAATGCGCTGCCGACAGCTACTTTCAGTACAACTCTGTAAAAATCATGTTCATTGTTACATTTTTCTTGCAGTCTTGGAGCAGAAGATGGGAACCACTGAAAACGCCCCTGCCCGCTTCCGAAGCGTCCTGCTGCTGTTTGGGATCGAGGCCGCCATCGAGAATCTGATCAAAGCCGTTGGCTTGGAAAAATGAAAAGCAGCATGACTTACGACAGGTAGCAATTTCAAAAGTAGTTTTAATTAAGATATCGTGTTACACAGTCTATAATTTTATTGAATATAAACATTAAGTTATTTTCCATTTAGAAACCATACTCATAAAACATGCTATCTGTACAATTATGGCACGTTATATATAAATTGTCATGACGTGAAAATAAATACAGCCATTTAAATACAAAAATGCCAAATAAAATAGTTACATGTACAGAGTGATTTCATTATAAATTTATCTTTCTGAATCATTAATGTACCAGAGTGGTTTACCTTCTTAATGTTTTCTAGACACCTGGAAAGTGTGAAAAGACCATGCACTGTCAAAATGAAGTCCATAAAAATCCATTTCATTTCACAGCTCTGTAAAAGTACAGTGATTTTAAAATGACGAGAGAACAGTAAGAGACTCCTAGAACAAAGAGTTAAATAGCTTTCTCATTAAATTAGGGCGGAAGTAGACAACTTGAAGATTTCAAAGACATACTATGCTTCAAAACAAACAAAAAAAGGGTAAGTGTAACTTTTTTCCACACTGTAAGTGTTGAGTAGAGACAGCGTTAAGCCGAACAAGAAGGAACCACGACACTTCTGTAAAGCGAGGGACGAGTTAACTGCTGCTCGCTGCAGTACTTCGTTTTGATTCCCTACTTCTAGGGGGAAATTCTACATTCATCCCTGAAGAAACAAAACAGATCAGACAGATGTCTCGTAATCTTCCTTCCCTCCCAGCAGATGTAGCGTTAGCTCGTTTGTGGACTCTCACAGCCAGATAACCTCCTCCGAGCCCAACCCATACACCTGTTAACGCGCCGTCTTCTCAGGCAGGGACCAAAATTGTGGCTGTTCCTGGAATCAAGGGGCCAAACCCACAAACCTGTGGACTCTCAAGTAATATTAAGGGAGTTCCTTTTCCAACTCCCCGGCTGCTCTAACCATGCAAGCTGTACAACTGCCTGCTCCGTTTGTAAGTTATGACAAAACATAGGAATAGTGAAACAGGTAGAGAAATCAACAGCTAAAGCAACAGTGTATTTATAATATCATAATATTAATAATCCACTATTTGATCACTGAAATAGTCTCCTACTGTTCTGGTAGGTCGGGAAACACTGACAGACCAGATGGGTTTCTGTCAGAATCTACAGCTGAGCGATGCCAGAGATTCAGGTTTGATGAACAGCAACTCTGTAATAAAATCCCTTGTTAGCTACTAAGGCAGACTAATTTCAAGTTTGGAATCCAGTAGACAGGCAAAATCCATAGTTACTGTATCTACTGCCATTATACTGGTTCAGCTAGTTTTGTGTAACCTTTAGTTTATTTCATCTTTAGCTCCTTCTTGCATGAAAATGAAACTGTTTGATCAGCACATAGGCTTCTGCTTGCGTACGAAACGTGTGTAAATTACAGCACAAAAACCTGAAAACTTTCCAGCTGTGGACAGTCCATCCGTCCTTCCTTCTTCTTGCCTAACAGCTGGAGGATTTCTGGATTTAAAGATGGCTTTCTGTGCAAAGAAGGGGTTGTCACCACTGTCACCTGCTGTACTATCCCATTGCAGGAGCCTGGCCCGGAAAGGCAGCGGGAGCTGCAGTACCAGGGGCTGCTCCCACGGGCCGCTGCCCATGGCAAAGCTCTCGTCTAGATTCCATACTTCTTCCGTGAGTTGTGCCAATACAGACAGGCTTCTCTGGGTTTGCTTTTTGAATTTCACGTAAAATGGAACGATTCAAACATTACATTACGATCCCACTATAAATTTTTTTTTTTTAAATTGTTAACCTACAGTATTTTGAAAAACATTACCAGTGAGCACACAGCGCGTCCAGGGAACAGCAGCTCGCTGTAGCCTGAATTCACAGCATCTCTCCGCACGTTTCAGGGTGTGCCGTCCCCAAGCATGCGGGAAAAGTGGCTGTAGATTTTTATCATACTATCCTCAGTCTCCAACTCGGGATCTTCCTTGAGGGTGGCATTTACTGCAACATCTCACAAGACCTCAGCTGCACATTCCACCGTTTACAAAGGAAAGCCGTCATTCAATTGCCGGAGTAGTGGTAGAAGCTTAGCTCCGGTACCCTTCACGAGAAAGTGAACCCCTGCAGCTCCAGAAACCAGATCCTGTCACCTTTTTTCTGTGTCACTTCAAAAGAACAAGACTGAAAGCAGCTGGTCACGCTACACAGTGGGTGGGATTATCAGTGAAATAATGCCAACGTTTGACACGATCTGAAGGACCTGAAATAATCTGTAAAACTCAGAATATATTATTCTTATAACTCAATTTAAATTAGGTAAGAGCGAGCTGTGGTTTCACCTTCAATAGCAGCATACAGTGTACAGAAAAGACAAGACCATTATGTCAGATGAGTTAAGCCCAGCTACCACATAAAATTCGAAGATGCTTACCTTTTAACCCTTTTCGCTTCATTTCAGAAGCTTTAGGGAGGTACAGGGCGATCACAAAACTCCTGGAGGCAGCCTGGTGTTCTTAATCTCATGCATTAGTACTTAAAAGTGTTCTGCAGTAACGTGGTAGTTCCACAGATCAGTAACACTTGAGCGGCCACTTGAGTTGTGTTTTCTTTCAGCCGACTTAATGCTAAAGTTTTAGATGAGGTTTTTGTCAGAGCATTCCCTCTTCCTACTAGGTGTGAGCGAGACTCAAATCACAAGCTCCAAGGCAATTCTCTTGTTAGTAATTAGGCTTTCTATGTTAGTGCAATACTTCAGGAAAACCTTTAATTCTGTGCTCTTTCAATTCTAGGGAAGTAGACTTTTAGTATTAATTTGATCTGTCCTCTAGTTCCAAGGTATGGCACGTTATCTGTTCTGTCATTGTTAAATACATTCATTAGGGTTATATAGCAAATGCGTGTTTTAGTGCTATTCCGTGTCTTTGAAAAGGCATACCAATTAGAAATCATGTCTTAAAGCAAAAACATTCACAGCTGAAAAATGCACTGAACACAATAGAAAAAAAAAAATCACCGTAATTGTATTCCATTAATCTTTCACTTTCTAATGTGTTCAAATAAAAATAACTTTAAGGAAACAGTTACACTTTATGGAGAACCAATGTGCAGTCTTCGTTCTCCTTGAAGAGATTGGACATAACTGGGTCATCTTTGGCCTGTACATTCTTCAAATAATAGTTTACTATCTTGCCATCGAGTTTGTACTGATGAGGAATGCTTTCGTAGGGTTTCAGATCCAAGTCCAGGACAGAAACAGAGAAGGTGAATCTCGATTTGGACGCCAGTACCACAGGTCTTTGCTCAGAGCTGGAAAACAAAACCGCATTGCGCTTCTGAGCCATGGAAGCAAACAATTTTCATTAGTGTATCCCCAGTCCCTTTGCAAAAGGGACTCTAGTGTTTATCGTGGAACTTTCATGACAGCCTGAGAAAATGAACTTCAGCTAATTCAGCCTTTAGGAAACTACAGCTCCAGCTTAACCAGTCTTAAACTGAACCGGCTGGCACCTCTTCCAGTTGGCTTCCATTCCGCTTCCACACAGCTTAAGTCAAAACATGACCCTCAAGGAGCCTGTCTTTGTGTTTAGTAAATCTAACCTGTTTCTAGGTGGTGCGCATACAAAGCAACAGCCTTATTAACTAGCAGCCACAGACAGAACCACTGCAACTCCGACTTTAGCTTCAAGGTAAAACAAATTAAACGTCAGAACTAGTGTCCGAGCATAGTGAGGGATGGAGGAGTTCCTGCTCAGTCAACTATCGCACAGGTCATCTCCGTCATGAGCACTGCACTCCAGAACCGCGGGGCAAACGCCGAAAACAATATTCCCTAACAATAACGTGGCTTTGGTAAAGCAAACTGCCCTACGTCAGCGCAGACTTACTGCTGACACAAGTCAAACCAGGTAATGATGTGGGAAAGGCTCCTGGCCTCACGATGAGAGATTATCACCTCTTGATTATTGCCGTGCTTTTATTGATGTGTTTAATAAAGACTTCTGTTCTCTAATTAGGCCGTTAAAGGCAACTCATCCTGAAAAATCCTCCGTATGAGGACACCAAAGCAGAAAAACTGTACCTTGTTAAAACCACGTATATCTACTAAGAACAGTCAATTCGAATTTCAAGAAAGGAATAAATATAAAACATTAATGCTTTTTATCAACTTAAAACTGTTCAGAAACAGACATTTGTCCTAAATGTTCTAAATCAGAACTCTGTTATTAATATGCTCGCAGCCAAATATTTGGACACACCTCCCTCCCCAAAAGCCTATTTTTTTAAACAGTTACTTGAATTGCCTGAAGTGTGCAAGTGTGCAAACACATCTTCAATGTGTGAATGAGTCGTTCACGAGCAGGTGTCTCTTACCATTCGTCTTGCAGACAGGGAGAAAGGGCAATCATGATGGAGCAGTCTTTAGCAGTCATCGCTATTCTGTACTGCTGCACCTAGACAACGTAAAAATAACACACATTTTCTATTATATTTGTCATTAGTAAAGCATACTGTTCTTTATAAAAGACATTTGCATACTCCGTATATTGGCACTTTAAGAGCTGGGAATTCTTTCTGTAACAGATGGTTAGCAGGAGCAAGTGGTTTTACAGCATCCTGGACAAGACTCGTGTTTATTTTCTACAGAGCCTTTTCTTGAAGGCCAAAACAGCACCAGTTCATGAAAAGGCTTCCTCAGTCTAGAAAGGAAATAACCAGGTTTACTTTTCCCTCAAAAACTGGTGCGAAACATGTTTGTTTTTCACTGCTCCTGCTGTAAGGATACACCCTGGCACAATAAAGAACTTTAAACCGTACCGACCTCTGACATGCCGACACGCTAACCCTCTCTTCCCCTTACACAGGTGTTCATTAAAACTGACAGACTAATAAGCTTCAACAACATGCACAGGAAAAGTACCTTTGTTAACGCAAATTCTACTGTCCCGTCATCTTCAGTTGAAAGATCTAGCAGCTTCTCATAAAATGCCTCATTGTAAGGTCCATCTATCTGTAATGTACTTCTAAATAAATTTTAAAAGAAGATTTACAGACAGCCAAGATGATTTTCAGCGAGATCTTTCTTCAGCAGCCCAGATTAGAACAAATGAACAGTAACACCGATAAACACGGCAACGGGTTAATACTCAGAGATCCAACACCACCCCCAGTCCCCAATATTCTCCCAGCACTTAGGACATGCTCTTTAGGGTTTGGTGCTTTGCTTTTGGTTTGGGTTTTTTAAAGCTTAATTATTCTTAATGCCCTGCCACCTGTGTATCACTGCAACAGCAGTACTTTTTTGCAAAAAATGGGTAAGTTTCAAAATTTGTTAACAGTTTGCAGGAGCTCCCAGAAGGCTCGCTGAAAATATTGGGGGTGTACTCTTACCTGACAAGGCCCTGCTCCCTCCCCAGCTTCCCAATGTGTGCTAACACAGGGATGGCTTATTGGGCCTCCTTAAATACCTGAACTCTTTCTGGAAAGCTGGGCCCATAAAAGCAGCGTTTGCAGCACCCAAACACCACACAGATGAAAGAACCCATTTTCAAACGTGTTCAATGTATAAATATACAAGCAAGCCACGCTGTGAGTGGTTTAAGCAGAACTTAAAGCTGACCCAGGGCCCGTAAGATAATCCCTCAACTCCAACCCGCGTCCAAGGGAGCTGGAGGAGCACCAGCAGCAGTGTCCTGTGAGTGAAGCCGGAGTGCCCTCCTGTGAGCAACGGCAGCAGTACAGGCAAGTGACAGCCCGGGACTGGCACGCATCCAAGTCAAGGCTTTTTAGAGCAATTATTTTACAACTAACAAGCTTTATTTAAGAACAAATGTAGCAGCTTGCAATGCCCGGCATTTCTTCGCCAGGCAAGAAATACCATAACATAAAGATTCTTGTGCCTCGAGTATGATTTGACAAACTTGCACTGTGGGTTCCAGTCGCGCAGCAGCGGGTGCTGCGCCATCACCCACTCTTGCCTCCTGTAAAACCTGGCGGGCACAGGCTGGCCAGCTGCTGAATATCAAACCTGGGGCCTAAAGGGCAGCTTGTAGGTAGGCCAGCAGAGACATGAGAATGACTGTAAAAACATCCTCATCACTGCTGACACAGTCCTACCTCTGCAGGTACTGAAGGCAGCAGAAACCACACATCCACTTTACTGGATCCTTCCTCAAATACATAACCTCCACTGCTGAGGAAAGGGGCATTTTCTCCCTTACCCTGTTGTGAACTTCCCATACTCACTACTTAAAAATTCAGGTCACAGCAACTGTTGTCAAAACTTTTAACAATAAAGCTCATCTTCTACGTTATCTGGCATTTCAAGTTAGAAATTCAGCATATGCCATACCACAAAGGAAGGTTGTACACAGCATAACATGAGAGAACAAATGGGTGCCGGTTGTGGCTGCGTACCTCCTTAATCAGAACTGAAAAGAAAGAGCCATCAAGTCTTACCTCTCTTCAGGAAATTCCTCTAAGTATTGTTCAACTCTACTGTACAAGGGATAGAGTCCTTCGATATCCAGCATGTCGAGCATCTGAGCCTGAAGGGTTTTATAAAGGAGACAACCCCTCGGTAAGCCAGAGCTTTCCAATTTGTGTTTACCTAGAAGAAAATGTATTTTCAAATAAGGCAGACGTGGGTGTTGCTTTGCTTCATTTTTCCATTACACATGCTTTTCCCAAAGCAAATCCAAATACTCCTTAGACCAATCCCAGAGAAAAAAAAACCCAACAAACAACAAATCAAAACACTCCTGTTTGCAAACACTAGTGTGCCCGGTGCAGGTACTTACCGGCGCATTTAAACAGCACCTATTTGACTGCAGAATAAAACACCTGGTATACAACTCTACTCAAAAAACCCCGCAAACTTTCATTGCAATCTACTTGTTTGGGTCTACAAGAGAAAATTTTCGCATGAGTTTGAAGCCACCACAAATTCACTTTCAACAGTATGAACTGTTGGCAGAAAGTAATTTAGCATTTTGGATATCGGGTCTTTTTAATGTAGTATAAACAGATTTGTATTTGCTGTCATCTGTGCAAGATAGCTCTATCTTCACACAATACAACAAAACCAACCAGCGATGAAAAAGATCTTCCTCAAAAGCCGAGTAAGAAACGTGCTGTTTGTAGAATTATCATAACTAGCAGCATCTTGAATACAAAGTTTTACAAAACTTATGCACTGAGGAGTTAACATGATTTACAGATTTCCAACTCTCACTTCCCATTTCTTTTCCCTCCGGTATCCATACCTGTCTCTACCAGGAGTGGAGAAGTAGAAGAAAAGAAAACAAGCTACGCCCTCGCTGGTGAGGGCTGACAGGAGGAGCAGGGAAGGGGCAAGAAACAGCTGCCACATAGCAAACCAACCAAAGCAGCCAGGCTTCAGCACCGGCAACACAAAAACTCCCCCCTCGTTTAAAATAAAATAACCATTATCTATGATGGTTATCAGCTCCAACTGTTGGGGGTTTTTTTCCTGTTTTTCCTCTAGCACCTTCCAAATTTATTTTTATCCCCGTCATTAGGGACAACAGTGCTAAAAGTGCTCACTACAAGGTCATACTAAAAACAGTTATCTAACAGTTTATCCATGTCACTAGGACTCCACTGTTTCCCTTCTCACATTGGAATTAAACAGCAAACGAGAGGCAAGGAGCTGTACCCTTCCATGAGAACAATTATTGACAGAGCTCAAGAAACTCTCTTACCATTTCTTACTAGCTCCTTATTAAATGCACTTGCTTCACAGTAGCTTCTTCCTTGTGAAATGGGAACTGTCTTCATATCACCTGCCCTGCAGGCGTCAGTACTACTTAGTAGCGTCATAGTTATAACGTGGATTAGTTCTTTAACAATTGTCCTTGTGCAGTGTGGCCCACTGACCAACCCGTTGGAAGGAAAAAAGAAAGGTTTTAAGTGACGAGCAAGTTCGTTCCAGTCAGAGACGCAGTCCTGGTCATCTTTACAGCCATAAATTAGTTCCCCGTTCTGCAAATGAGAAAAAAATTAGGTACTTCACAAAATCCAGTTATTTGTATTTAATCAAAGCATCAGATTTAAAGACATACAAGGACAGAAAAACTTATAACAGTCTGCATACAAATACACACGTCCCCAACCTCTCACAAATCTGCCCTGACGTTTAATCAGATACCACAGGTGAAAACCTCCGAGTTAGGACCAGAAAGCCCATTTAAGTCAAGTGCTGCTTTCCCAGCTTAATCAACTGTAAATAATCAGGCTAACAGCAGTGAGAGGGTACTTGGCACCTCGGCGATTTTCCTATCGCTCCTTTCGGAATAATGTCAGTAGTGAAAAAGCACCATGTGAAATAACCTGCTTTTAAAAGCCAAACTGGAAAACAGAAGGCTATAAAAAGGGACAGAAAAGGTGCGACGGTTACCTGCACTGACAGAAAAAACAGAGGACAGTTCATACAAGTTTAAGTAATTCAAATAGTTCCTTTAATACTAGCAGTCGTAAAGAATCTCACTTCCTAGATTTAATCTGAAAATCTGCATAAGCCATCAGTTACCGCTTTATATTTTTCCTGTGTTAACTTCCATAGAAAAGGTAACTTTTTACTTCCTCAGTGAGGCTGTGCATTTGGCTCGCATGAATGCTGTAACTGTCATTTCTAAAAATGTTTGCAGCAACATGCAAAGCTCTTTATCTTCTTCCTCCTGAAGAAGCACATGAAGTTTTAAAACTTTGGTCATTTTTAAAACTCCTTTTCTATTAGTTGTTCCTTGGCGATTCTTTCAGACTAAGTAGTTCTGGGAAATTATTACTTACCTGTCCTAACCTGAAATCTAACTATGAATTTTCCCATTTTCCTCTTTTGGTGGGGTCCAATAGCGATGGTGCTGACTAGGTAGGTTTGAAGTCGGGTCTTTATTGTTCAGATGCTGAAGTCAAATTGTTTAAAAGACAAGGCAAAAAAAAGCAAGCGGAGAGATTTGATTGTTTACCTTAAATATTTTCAAGTTGTTCTGTGCCTCCTGTAATAAACTCTTCAAAGCAAAGTGCATTCTCTGTTTATTTCTAGGGGTAAAAAAATAAAATCCAACAATGCGTTATCACAGTCTCTAGATGTTTACAGCTGTTCCTGGGGAGCTCTATGGAATCAGAACTGGGCACCTGAAGCAAACACATCTATTAAAAGCCCATTACTCATGCGGAAGTCGCTGCGAAGACAAAGTGACTATTCGCAATTAGAACGTCAAATCCGAGTCAAGTAAACAGCTCTTACATTTAATATTACGTAGCAAAAGGCACTGGTACGTTAATACTCAACTCTGATTCCTGAAACAGGGGTAAAGAGGTACATAGCGCCAAAAAGTAAAAGTTAAACAAGCAAGTATTGACTGTCCCTAGTGCTACGGTGAAAGTCAAAAGCAATCCGAGAAAGAAATCTGCAACACTGATTTTTTGGGAAAAACACAGCATCAAGTCACATGCTTCCTTACCCTGAGAAGAGATCCAACGGGCAATATTTACTTGGTCGCTTCCATTTTCCGTTCGCTACCTGTTGAAAACCCACACCACTGCTGTTAATCACGTGCTGGAATTAACTGCTCTCCGTTATTTTAACAGTCGGGTGTGTGGCACTAACACCCCGTCTTCAGAAGTCCTATGCCTTTTACAACCCTTTGAGTGTGCAGTTCATGACTTCGGGGTCTTCCCTGTCATATTTAGCTCAGGTCACTCAAATTGCCTTCACAAAGGGAAAGCACGGAGGCAGGTCACATTAAATCACAGTAAGGCACGGTTAGACGCATAATGGACACCAGTCAAATGAATTCCGTGTGTGTTACGTGCTGTTGTAAGTTACGGAATGCCACTGCGCGTCTGCTGAGCTGTACTTGAAAGGAAATTTTGACACTGGAGTTTAGCAAATCATCACTGTTAATAGTCCTGAAGGATTAACCTTGTATTTCTTTGCTTCCAGCTTCCCACAGAGCTTGTTCCATCTCTCACTAAACAGATTCACACCCAGCAACTCAGATGCGTATCCGCCTGCTATCTTCAGTCAGATCAGAGGTTTAAGCAACAACATGCGAGTTTCAGTGGGAAAGCAAGACTGGAATAGCAAATAAAGCACGGTGCAGTCAGAGGAAAGCAGGATGACTACTGGGGAAAAAAAAATTACCTTTAGATGCTGATGCATACAGTAACGACACACCTTGTGCTTTATCTCCTGCGAAACATGGCTGGAAAAAGGAATGAAGCCACACTTCGGCTACAACAAACAAACAAAAAATTATAAATGTATTTCTTCACAGAGATATAAGAGCACATAATACACGAATCTTTCCAGCTAAGGGAAAATAAAAAATAAATTAAAAAAAAATTTTAAAAAGTCAACATCCAACACTTAAAAGCTTAATATGTGTCACTATATATTATTCCCAATTATTTTAGAGTCCTCACTAAAGAAATAAGGACACACAAAGCTGCTGTGGCCTGCCAAAGGCCTAGTAATACCTGGGAATTTACCAAATTTTGAAAGATTGGGAACTGGAAGAGGGAGGGGGCTATTTCATCCTATGGGTCACAGTGAAAGCGCTGAGCTCTGCCTTATCCCGCTGCTGCATTCCTTCAAAACAGCTCTGGGCAATATGTGCTTAAAAAATGCCAACAAAACCCCCCAGCAGGATCTTCTCCTATTCCATACCTTAATCTCTATGCAGAGGATCGGCCGGTGTTCCACAAAACGGTAGGTCTGCAGCCGGGTAAGATTAGGAAGGCACACTGCGTAACCACTAAGAGTGTCCATATCTTTATCACAGCGAGACTCTGGGGAAAACGGAAAAAAAAAACCACAAACAAGAAAATTAGGCGCATGGGTGTTTATTTTACTCTGTAGTTCTCTTGTTCACCAGGTGGGGGAGTGGGAATAAACTTAGGACACACTTGGCAGCCTTTAGCCAATTATCCACCTGCATAAATTTGTGTGTCCCCCCCCATTATTTTCCTCAAAATGTCGCAGACCTCCAGAGTGCCTGAAGAGCTGCTCTAATGGCTGTTTTCCAGCTCATCCCAAAAAAGATGTCAGCGAGAGGCCTGAAACAGCCGAGGGGTGTATTCAATTGGCTGACAACAGGGAACAAGACTGCTGTACTCAAAACGGGGATCTCGCGTTTGCTTGCTGAAATTGCACGAACTGCCATCCCTCAGTCTGGTCAAGGGGAATCTGTGACAACTGGCAGGAATATCATAAACTGTTCAGACGGAAGCGTCAATCTAAATAGAACCTGCAAATGGCTTCCCTGAACTCCGTAGTCTGTACATAGTGCTTTTTCAGGGTATAAAACGTTTGCCCAAGGTTTGAGATCGAGATGCGCTGTATTAAAAAACAAAACTGGGAAGCAGCAATCAGCCGGAGAACCACTTCTCAATGAGAACTGATCTCTTCCTCGCCATTCCCCTGCTTACATCAAACTAATAAAGAGGTGAAAAGGAACACCGAAAGAACAGAAGTTAGCTTCCCCCCCCCACCAGCTCTCAACTTAGAACAGGAATTTCCTCTGCTACGACCACCCTTTTAAAAACAAAAAAATCTTGTTTCAATATAGTCCACATTAACAGTCCTGAGAAGACACGAAGTAGCAAAATGGTCTCAGACGAAGACTAAAGGCGTAACACAGATAAGTGCCTTTAAATAACCTCCCTCCCACATGCGTCCTTCGGGGAAAGGACAGAGAAAAGTCTGCAGATTTTAATTTAATAAGAACATACACTCCTGGATTTTCAGATATCTCTGTTACTAAAGAATACATGTGTTCACTTATAGCTTCCATTGCTTCCATTGTCCATTCTGAAAAATATATTGCAATAGGGAAAAAAAAAATCATCTCCGAGACAGAAGCCTCATTAGGCATCAGCCTATAGTTACATGCTGTACTTCACTGGGATGAGCAAGAAACCTTCTTTTCTCCAACAAAATGCTGGGGCTTGTTTCCTTTTTCTAAACTTAAGCAAAAGTACATTCATGTTCAGCTGAAAGCCACACCCAGAAACCTGAAGTATTTGAAAAGTTCCCTCTTAAGGTAGACAGGCTTACTGTGAAAGATAATATTAAAGGAAATTCTTTCCTCAAGGTTTAAGAGACTCCTGTTAAAAATGGACAATGAGATTTGCTGCTGTAAAGCAAGAAATAACACTTGGACGGCTCCTGACAACTGCATTTCTTCTCTAAAGAAATGCCCACGAGCTACAGACACACAAAATTTAAGAAATACAACCAAATTCTATCATTCACTTCTACCAGAGCATCATCAATTCTGTACCTTTTATTAGACACTATTTATTTTCCTTGCTAGTTCCAAAGTGCCAGAAAACATTGCTCAAACAGGTGAGGACAAGTCAGCGGTAGCGGGTGTTCTGTGCTCACTATATGTAAATTAATTTTTTCCTGGATCAAAGGCATCAAAGTTCAGCCTACAGTTACCAAATACTTTAATACTACATTTTTCTACCAGGAATTCTGCTAAAGCAGGAGTTTCTGGCCATTCTCAAGAACATTTGATGAACAGAGGATGAACACACCATGAGGGACATCTTCTCTTTACCTGTTTCAGAGCTGACTCCTTACTGTACTTTTAGCCATACAGGAACAACGATGCACCCGAGTGTTGCTGACGAAGAATGATGACACCAAATTCTGTAACCCTTCACTTCACCCTGAGCGCATCAGAGATTGCCAAACTTTGAGTCTTGCAGGACGCTCCAAAAGGTTTCACAAGGTCAGCGCGCCCTTCCCTCGCACGCTCGTGCCCTTCAATCCCCCCTGTCCAGGGGACTGGAAAAGTGTACTCGCACTCCCCGCTGGATAGGGACCCCACAGCACCGTGTCCGTTGGGAGAAGCCGAGCACAGCCCCATATCCCAGAGATGTTCATTAAACTTTAAAGGCAGCACAGCCTGTAGTGCTGCAACCCCCTGCAGGATACATGTCAGCTACCGGGAAGAGAGACCTGGAAAAGCTGGAATGTGAAGTCGCACACTGCTGGAGTGCTGCGACTCACAGGATGCGACAGGCTTAGCCCCAAGTGAAATACTAACACTGAAAACAAGGCAGTTTAGCAGGGAGTCTCTGAAACTACCTTCCTTCCAATGCTCTGTGGCACAGTCCCGGAGAAGAAACCGATGGAATCGAAACAATTCTTTCAGGACGCATCTTCCACCTCCCTCACTGACCCTTGGAAAGGACTTCACAGCACGGTAAGAGCTCGCTCAAGAATTAACTAACATGGGCTTACAAAGGATCCCTTTCCCCAATTTGATCAAACTACTACCAGATGCAACTTTTAATTCTAAAAACACACTCTTTCCCTTTCTCCCCTGCCCTGGCCCCCAACAAACTTTCAACCTGTCATTGTCTAAATATCGAAAAAAGTGTCCTCATATTCCAAGGTATGATGCTTTTTGACTTTATAATAAAACAAAATGCTTTACAGCTTGAGGAAGGCCCCCTTTTTAATGCTATCCTTGGCACTTACCTGGCCTCTCTGGCTGGATTTTTAAACAGAGCTGTCTTACGAAGTCTAAAGGCAGTTGAATAATTTCCTATATTAAAAAAAAAAGAAAAAATTTATTTCAACACAAAAATTAATATCCAGTTTGGGGGGGGTCTTAAAATGGAATACCGAAGTTCAGTGGATGTTAGCAAGAGTATACTAAATGATACGGTCAGCAGCTTATCCCTCTGGTTAACTGTCTACACGAAGACCTGTACCTGCAATCACATGCAATACTTACTCTACTAGGAAACCCCCAAACTAATTTAAGTAAACAGATGAGAAAGAGCATTTTCAGTGAAAGTTTGATGTGCGTGAAGAAACCTGCATCATTTTGTCTTTTTCACAAATTTAAAGAAGTCCCATTTCTTCCTGTCCCATGTCTCTCATCCCACCCTTCCAAGGCAGAATTGCATAACTCAAGTTCCAGGAGAAGGTGTGACTCTTCCATCAGGTATCTGATGTTCGGTTTACGGGATCCGGCCGCCCCGAAGAACAGAGCGAGTGGCAAGGAAAAAGCCACTCTGACTGCACAGAAACCAAGACAATCCACACGAACCAGATTTCTCGCCTTGTTTTGCAGTTAGTCTAAAAATACCCCTCTCTCTCTCACACCTCTCACCTGATACAGGGGAAAAAAATGACCACGCTTCTCCTAAGTAGCTTGAAATAGCTGAAACCACAGCGTACAATCCAACCACCTCATCAGCACAGAGCACAATCTTTGTTCTGATCCAAATGCTTTTTGTGTGTCTATCTTGCTCCAGAGTATCTGCAAACCCTATTAATTCCTTTTACTGGCATTCAGGGTTCCCCAAAACACTTCAGTGTTTACAGTGCATAAGCCATTTACTTTAAGAATAAAACATTTACCCCATGATGAACATAGTTCTCCCCAAAGAACTGCTTCATGACATGCTTTCCAAAGTCTACGATGTTTTGCAGATGGTGTAGTATTTCCTCTGGAGTCTGGAAGACAGAAACATAGTAATTTAACTAGGAAATAATGATAAACAACACTCAAGAATACATACACATACTAGTTAATGATTTTGCAAAGTAGCTTAATTGCTCTACTGAGTTTGGGAGGTCAGTGCACGTTGAAATTAAACAGACACATGAAACTTGTGCTACATTTGTTTCCCTGATGCTGTCGGAGAGGCTGGGATAACCAGGAAAACGATGAAAAGATACGATTCTTCCTCTAAAGTTTCAGGGGGGAAAGGGACAGAGAAAAATGAAAAAGGTGGAAGAAGGGAAGACTACTCAAGATTACTCTGTCTTTGACCACTATTCTTAAAACAGGTCAAAGAACCGTAAAAGTCAAAAGAGACACAGAGCACGCCCTCTTACCAACAGGTGAAGCGCAGGAGAGGCTTTCAGTGCTATAAAATACTTCACCTGGAGATTTGGAAGAGAATGTCTCCAAAGACTGAGCCACAGGCCAAACCACTACGTGAACAGGTACAGAATTAGCCAAATCCTGCCCCAGACAATGAAAAAGAAATCTGACTGCAATGCCATTTTCCATTACTTTTATGTTATGTGTCTATAAGGAAACACAAAAGTTCTACAGAACAAACTGCCAAGCTAGATAGAAACAAAGCTAAAGGAGTACTGGAAGCAGGACAGCAACGTTAAACACAGCCTGACTTTGACAGACTTCTGCTCGTGAAAGACGCAGCAGAGCAGCTTGACAGCAACATGATCCCATTCCCAGCACTCCAGCACACTCTGCTTCTCTGTAGAGTATTCCATTGTTACAGCAGACAATCCAACACAAAGCTTTTCTGGAAAAACACTGCTTTGCCTACCGCTGTACACTATGAAGCACTGAACCATATAGATTTACTCCTGGGACTGAGTAACAGTGGAGGAAGAGAAAGTGCAACACTCACATCCAAGTTAGAAAATCAGAGAGGGGGAAAAAAAAATAAACAGCAGGAGGAAAAAATAATAAACAGAGCTGAGTAACAGAAAATAAAATGCTAGGAGAACAACACTCACAGGATGACAAAGCCTAGAGAGAAGAGGAAAGACCACACCCAACACAAAGTCAAAATGTTTACAGGTAAAAGGAGATTCTCACTAACCAAGCATTCTTACTAACTTTGTTTTAGAATAGCTTCATAATAGGTAGATTTTTCCCCCCACCGGCAGGGTTTTTTACCTAACAAACTTACACGAGTTATGTCAGACTAAGAAAGCTCACTTTGTTACAGGTCTGCTAAGCCTACAGACCAACTTTAACAGTCTTGCTCGAGCAGGATTCGTTTCCCAGACTGAAACAGCAACACACAATGCTGCATTACGCAATGACGCTTCGCAGACAGGACAGGCACTACAGTAACATACCTTACTACACACTGTACTACGTACTGTCACTTCAGTGTGCAAAGCGCTAACCAAAAATCCCGACCCTTTGGAGCAAGCAGGAAAAGTACAGCTTTTCCAAAGCGCTTACACAGCGTTTCCATCACTCTATAAAGGGCAGGACAGCATTTATTCTTTAAAATGCTTGGCATATTGTATGTGGAGTTGTTTCACAGAACAGCTCTCCCCGAATCCTTTTAAGGGAGCCAAAATCAGCTCGGAGCCTCTTCACAACAGGCAACCTTCCACTGCTTGAGTCTTAGAACAAAACACGCACTATGATGCCTGAGCAACTGTCTCAACTGCAGTCATTTGGTCTAAAGAAGCGTATTTAAGAAAACATAATTAATAGGCAACAAGATGCACGAGCGGGCCACCCACACGGGTATATAAAACGATATTTTACAGCAGCATTGCTCAGTCTGTGCTTCCCAGGGAGGCCAGTGCCCCCGTCACCGAACACACCACAGCCCCTCGGGGAGGGCGGCCGGCTGCCCGAGCTCCCTCCCTCCACTGGCCCAGGGGCAGAGTGCACCGCTGGGGGAACCCCTGCTCCCACCCCCCTGCCCCCACCCCGAGCACACCGCAAACGCGCCGACTCCATCTGCCCTTCCATTTCATTTCTTCCAGGCTGGGGAAGAAGTTTCCTTGCAGCGGGGAAACCCCCCCAGCAATTTAAAACAGTTTTTGTAAGGATTTTCCTCACCTGGGGAGTGGGAAACAGCAATTCTGAGCACGTACTAGAGGAAAACATCCAATTTATATACAGATTTCTGCCCTTTTAATGACAACATAACCTTTTTCTTTAACCTATACAAATTCTAAACGGTGAGAACGAATGTTACATCATCTCATACAATAACAGAAATCTCAACTGATTCCCACTCACAGATTATTCTGACCTGATTTGCTGATGTACACAGTATTCTCGTGGTTTTTGTTTGGTTCGTTGGTTTTTTAATATATATGTACACACACGCATATATTGGGAAATAAGCATTTCAGAAAATCAGGATGTTCACTGCTGCTACTACTACAAGGAAAGACTCACCAGTGAAAAAGATCAATACAACTTTAAAATTACAAATCAAGCTTGTGACACCTGCTCACCTCCTTTCAAGAGAAAGTATATTTGTTATACTCCAAACAAGGAATAAAAACCAACCGGCTACTGGAGCATCACCTTTCAACACTAAAAACCACTAAGATGGAAAGCTTTTGAAGGACCCATCATAACCGGCAGCTCATTTAGCGAACCACTAACACTTATTAAATAGGTTCTATGCAATAAAAAGGCAAAAAGTTTGGTCATGTAGAAGACTCCTGTACTAAAATCAGCAATATGCAATTAAAATCATTACACGAGTCCTGACACTTGACTTTCTACTCAAGAAATGCAAGCCCCAGATTTACACTATCAATTACAACTATTCTTCATTAAAACTCTTAATTGTAACGATAACATTACAATTTGCAATAACACCACCTTGTTTCACTACTAGATTATCTAGTCCCAAATTCATGACCAAACACTATAAATACAAAGCGGTGTCTGGACTTCTTTGCTTTTTCCAAAGGACTTAAGCAGAAGAGGCCAAGACTCATTTGTCCACATCTGCATTTCTGTATGCATCGTACTAGAAAACACTTTGTTTCGACTGCTTCTGCGTTGTTTAGGTTGGCTGAGCTGCAATGTCATGCACAAATATGTAACACTTCATATCCTAACGCATCTTGTACTAGTCGGGACTACAGATTACACCTGAAAAATATTTTCTCCTCTACAGCTGTTATGTTGCTGTGTCCAAGTTCGTCCCAACACTCTGATTCTCCAGAAGTTGTTTACAGGTCCGGAGATAAAATATTTAGTCTTCCATCCCCTTCCAAGAAAAACTCATCCTTTTTTTTTTTAAAAAAAAAGAAATCAATCACCAGAATAATTAAATTATTCAAATTATGCAATTTTCTATTTAGAGAGCAACACCAAAAGGAACAGCAAATCACAAAGTCCACACAACCACAACCCAAGGCAAATGCAGAATGTTAGTGCTGGCCACAAGCCAGCTCTTGTAAAAAGGCGACACGTCTGTACTTCGCAGGGGGGTTTGCTCCGGCAGTGTGCATTTATCAATCCGGAGCATGAACTTCAGAGAGACGCTGCTTAAAATGCTTTCAGAGGTGCACCCCACCACTGCACGCACACGCCAACAGCCTTTGTGCTGTCACAAGAGTAAGGAGAGAAGCTTCTTCAGAGAGGTGTCTGTGTGGGGCAACTCCGAACGGAAGTTTGGCTAACAGCTTCTAAAAAGCCAACTCCTCATGCCCGGTCAGCTACAGCCCACAGGAACACCTAGTGCGATCCACCGCCGGGCTCGGTAGGATTCTGAGCAGTTTTAGTCATCTGATTACGTAGGGCAAAAAACCTTGAAGAACCTGACCAGCATTCAAATCCTAACAGAACACCATGCCCAGGAGATTTTTTTTTTTTTCCTTGTGATTTGATACCCTAATTCAAAAAAGTACGTGCATGCCAAAGCAGTCCACAGAGGTATTCTCAACGTCAACGCTGTGGTGGGTGACTGTGAAAAGTCACCTCCTGGCTTCCTCTGCCACTTCAGCATACTTTATCAATTTTTTGAAAAGAATTACTAGCCAACAATCTCTTTGGACTTTAAAAAAAAAAAAGAAAGCAAAGAAAAAAAACGCCTAGTGTTCAGTGTTTGGTTTTCTTAAACAAATGGCAACAGACTGCCTTTTTACTTAAACCTGTGGTCTAATTCTCTGTTGCTGTATTAAAAATGGAGATAGGCACTTTTTTCCTTTCTTCAATCTACCGGGTTCCTCCCTGTTCTCATAAAAACTCTAAACACCGTTATCTTGGACTACTACAGAAGCACAGGATACATTTTTGAAATCCTGCCACTATAAGCAGATCAAAAACTTAACTTTAATCGCACTTTAGTTTTACTTTTTTTTTAAAAAAGTAAAAAAGTAGCAGAAAGACCATCAAATAACTCATACGCACACAGTGTTCATGGGTTTTCCCTTCCTCTGCTTTCCTCTGCTCTACTTTAGATAATTCTTTTATCCCTTGTTCAACTGGATATATTTTATGCTTATTTTCCCAATTTAAAGCAAAATACGCTTCCTATACATTTACTTTGCATTCATCCTTGTTTCTTTTTTGCTAAAATTAAGCACGTACCCCCAGCTCTCAGCATAGCCTTAACGCTTTTTATATTTCTTTCTCATCAGAACAATCTGCCACTGAACCTCACAAAGCCACGGCTGGAAGCTACCGTAACTCAAGCCATCCCCCCTCTCTCTCAGGTAACAGACCCTAAAAACTATTCATGAGTTTGAGGAAATGGCAGAATTTGAACCTCCTGCCTCCTGTGCTCGCTTTCGTTTCCCCTTGGAGCACTGTGCTCACACTTCACTTTTACCCTCCACCTTTGATTCTTGATCATTTTTTATCCCTGCCAAAGCACATCTAGGGTAACTCGTTTCAGTTCCTCGGGCAGAAAGACCTTCTGCCACAGTCCGAGAAACTGGTAGACTGTGTCCCGCCATGGTCTTCTGGCAACAGTCGGGACACTAAAATCACTCACTGACAAAGGCCACTCTGTGAGCATTTCACATCTCTGTCCAAATTCCACAGCTTTTTAGCTACCGAATGGGTAGTCCACAGCAGACCTTTATTGTGACGCTGGCGCTGTGCTGTTCCTCTTCTGTCCCACCTAGCAACAGTCAGTAGAACTGTCCTTTCTCCCTCAGCATCACCGCACTCTCCTACATCCACGTGCAACGTTAGCACTTTCTCAGTTGCCACAGCTCTGCTTGCAGAAAGCCGTGCCTTCCACACACTGCAGCCCTACGCTCTGTCCCACACAAAGGCCTTGGTATCGGCAGTCACATCTTAGTTACGTAAGACCACCTCAAATTTCCTCCTGCTGCCAAAACTCCTGAAACACAAGCACATTTCAAAGTATCCCCTTATTCTCACTCCTATCAGCCACAGTTCTTTCACAGGTTTCCTGTTTCTCCTCAGACTGGTTTTTGTTAGCTTACCTGGGGGCTTTTATCGACAGTACGCATTGAATCTTACCTTATTCTGGTTCGGGGGGAACTTCAAAAACCGCAGCACCACGCAGCGCTGAAGAAAGATAGGAAAGAATATGGTTTCGTTAGCATTTAAGTATATCATAATCTGATTCCCCGATCTACCTCATCTGAGAAATTAACGGGGTGAGGGGCAAAGCAAAATAGCCATTTGGGGTGGTTATTTCACCCAACTTGAAATCAAATACATCAACGTCTGTTCCCAGATTTGCCATCACTTTAGCAAGGCAGCCACTCTGTGCTTCCAGTCACCAAGTCTAACAAGGGAAATACTCCCTTAGCTCCGAAATCTGCTAAAACACAGTATCAAATAAACAACAGAAACACACGCTATCGTTTTCACGCCAAAGGTCTTTGGGGAAAAAACAAAAACACGCAAGACCCACTTAAGATGTCATCTGCTTGCAGTGTCAGCACAGCATTACAAAATATTAAGGAGACACTTATCAGTCAGTTATCAGGAGTAGCTACACAGCTCTGCTAACTAATACTAAAACCTGCTACTTCTAAACTTCCAAAAAGTAAACATGTAACACAGGGACAAATGCAACAAGTTTCCAAATATTAAAAAAAAAAAAATAAAAAAACCTAATTTTTGTCACTTTTACAATTTCTATCAAATTTTCTAACAATTCAAAAACCTTCATATTTTCAAAGTACACAAATTCTAAAAACATTCTCAGCCTTTATTTTTAAGAGTTCAGATAAAAATATTTTGTAGATGTCCGAAGCAAATTAGACTTTTCTCCTTAAGCCTAGTAAACGAGTGTTGTCCATCACAGAAGTCACCTCAAGTACCTTTCTCTCAATACAGTCTTCCTGAAATTAACCATTACACGTGGTAAACAGACTTTGATATTAAAATCAAATTTTGACATAGTATTAAGGAACCTGCAGTCTTACTAGGCGAGGCAGCACATAGCCCTGCCTCACATTAGTCAGACTAAGTATCTGATCCTCAAGATATTTACTCCCACTGATGTACTTCAGCCTGTTCAGATAAGATGCGGCTAAAAACAATTGGGCACCAACAGCAGGTAGAGGCAAACAGCTGTTTTCTGGAGTTGCCTCCATTTGGACCTTTCCTAGACACACCAAAAGGAACTACTTTCTGTTTAAAGCACTACCAAAAAGTACTAACACTCAGATTCTCCGACAAAGATAATGCAGAGAAAACGTCAGTTACACCTCAAGTTTATGGAATCTAAGCTTTTTCCCTACCAAATGACTTGCCATTAAAAACCCTCCCGTGGCACGACAGCACCAGATATATTCCATATTTCAGGGTTGAAAGCTGTCTCTGGACAGTGCTGAGTGGGAGAGAGCTGCACTTTAATTACTAACATGTAGAGAAAGAGCAGGAGGGGAAAAGCAAAACAGATGACAATGTGTAATCCAAAATACTCAGAAAACAAGATATGGATTCAGACATTGCTAGGGAAACCCAAAAACAGGCCCTTCCCTAGCTAAAAAGCCTCAAGCCAGCATAAATCTCATAGTTCACCTACATCTGGGAAACACTCTCAGGTAAAAGGGTAGTTTGCTGAATTTTGATTCAACTTCGTCCTGCAAGAATCTAAACAGCAGAGTGTTACAACCACCACCACCACTAGATAAATTGAACACTAATTATAATCACCTGGATTTGACAAGTTTGCTGGGTGATACTTAACTCTTTCTCCCACTGTGACCTACGTGTGGCTAACACAGCTCAGGTCTGATGAGCCTGTATGTTCTGCGTATGCAGGATGTTATTTTTTAGTGTTTCAACTGTTCGGATCCCTCACTTTAAATATTCATAAACAAATGGATCGGCGATGAAGTGATCTGATCATCACCTCTCATCAGTTCAGTAACTTGATTCTGTAGTATTTCAAGGGTGTTGTAGATGTTTATCTATTAATCAGTTCCCAGCCAACAAGCTTACAACCACCACTCTGGAAAATCCAATTGCTCTCAAAGGACTCGCTACAGTATTTGTTCATTACCAAATCATCTCTGAAGAGGCACGGCAGGATAAAATGACCAAAACTATATATGGCAAAAGAACACACTGCTTCCATAAAGCTGTCAAAAGGAAACGGAGCGAAGCTCAAACAAAACTTTTCAGTCACAGATGCACTTCAACCAGTTGGGCCGCACTACACCTTAGTAAGGCTATTAGATGATCTGAGTTTAAAAAAAAAAAAAAAAACCAAACAACCAAAAAAACCCCCACACACAAACAAGAAAACCCCAAACACAAAAAAAACGAAACCACAAAAAAAAAAAAATCTTTTTTGGGGGGGAAGTTTTCATCTAGATCTGTTCCTTTGTGCAATTCAATAGGCACAAATACAGATACACTGCCACATTACAAAGGTTAACCCATCGGATGTCAAAGATGCCACCTGCTTCAGAACTGTCACTGCTGAAAACATTGCTCTGCATTTTTCATGCTATTACATTATTGATTCGCTTGACTGATTCTTTACTTGGAAATACCGTGGGTGGTTGTTACCATCAGGTTTTTTTGTCAGTTATCTTAAATGCCTTAGATTTTTTTTTTATATTTACAGATTGAACATCCAAGATGTAACATGCTTATCTGCATGCAAATGAGCAGCCCAAATCCAGAAAAGAACAGATTTCTTAAGAGGTTGTCATTATTCCTTAGCAGTTTGAGAATCAGATCAACTAGATCCTTATGCTCCCTAAATTTCACTCTCTACATGCACCTCTGCAAGCCCTTCCACTGCTTAACACCGCTTCCCAGCAAGGCACTATTACCATCAAAGTGCTTAGTTAATTGGACAATAGTCCCATACAGATCAAAAGATGAAAAAAAACATAAAAAAAGGCTGCAAAATCAAGCAGAGAAAAACAAAAAAGAAACAGCACACAGACTGCAGGCAAATGTAACACATGGAACATTAAGAGGCTTCACATCTTTTGAAGCAAGACAAGCTAGAAAAACAGTGAATTCAAAGGAAGAATTCTGTCTAATTTTTTTTTTTAATCCAGCTGCCCTTTCTCTGCAAATATGTTCAGTATCCAGTCAGTGACAAAAAGACTGAAAAAAATGGAAAAAGCCATCAGAATATCAAGCACGACTGCTCTTACTTTCCAAATAAAGAATTTAAGTGTGACTCTCACATGAAAGTACAGCAGTTTGGTAACAGGTAACAAACAACAAACAATTACTGGCATCCAGGACCATACTAGGGCTACAACAATTTCCTGTTGTTAGAGAAAACTCGAAATTCTAGCAACAAGGATTCCAAAACTTGTGTCCCTCGAAACACATTCGCAGTTGCTCAGCTGCCGAGATGATGTAATCAGGAACCTGTGTTCTGGACAGGCACTATCTCAAGCCACAGCATTTTGAGACTCCAGCCTTAAGGTGAGGTCCCTCCGAGAAAGGCAAACACTTCTTTAGCACGCTATCACAAAACAATTGTTTGGGTGAAATCATAGCGAAAGGTTAATGGTTGCCAACAAGGAGACAAGAAGCTGTGGGAGAGCTGCAAAAAGGTACTCAAAGAAGTCACTGGCATCACAGAAACACACATAACTCTGGTCCTAATGTATCTTGTGGGGGAAAAGCTTGCTGGTCTTAGTCCCCAAGAAGGTTATCTGCAAGAATTTTTCCTTCTCCAAAGCAGTCACTACAGCTATTATTTTAATCTTTGGAGTGAAATCCAAAACCAAAGTAATCTTTGGTAGTTAGGCCAAAATATGACTGGCATCAATCCAGGTACTTTGGATTAGGCAGTAGCATTACGAAACCACGATAAAAGCTGACATTTATTTCTTTACTGCATGGTGTTTGATACCAGCCTTATATTTTTCCAAAATGTCCTCTAAACTTCATTGCCATAAGGTAAAGCCACCATGCAGGTCTCCTCAACTGGAGAGTCTTCACAAGCTGAACACACCTGGGGCAAATCCATGATCTTGATATTCCCCTTCAGATAAAAACCTTGTTTGCATCACTGAGGGTTTTTTTCAGGTTTCCATCTCTTGCTACATTATTAACAAAATCTGCTTAAGAACTGGTGCCAGTGAAAGAAACAGGAAAATATGCATAAAAACAAGTTCAAATGCTAGTAAAATTATTTAGAAGTACAGGAAGATTTGTACTTTCCTTCTGCTGTTACCACCTCAGCTCACATGGCTTTAAAATAAGTTTTTGTATGAAAATATGAAGAATTAGCCTGTCCAAACACAACGCCTGGGAAACATCACTTCAGCTCCTGCTTTTCCAAATAAGCAGGTTCACGTCCTTTGTTATTACTCTATTATTTTTCTAAACATCATGCGTTAATTTTTTTTTTGTCTAGAGGCAAAGCCTTACTCTAACATCTAGTTCTGCAACTGCCCTGTGTAACTAGAAAAGAACCTTATCTAGTTGATTACCAGCTTGTGTTCACATATGCAAGATCTACTGGTAGGAACAAAGACATTTTGGGAAGCAACTTTTTAAGTTCCAAAAGGAAATCCACCCCTCTTCCCCGCCGCCCCGTCCCCCTCACTCCACACCATCTCATAAACTGTGGTATCTGAAAGCTCACCAGTGTTTTTGTAAGCATTATACGCAATTTTCCACCACAAAGCTACCCACCTGTCTACCATACTCTGTTGTCAATAGTTATTCTGAAAAGACATGCGATGCACAAGCAGAACACGAAAATCCACATTTGTTTTGGAGAGTTGTCCATGAACTGCCACAAGATTCCAATCGTAAACAGCGTGAGGGAAAACACTCTCACAGACTGGTACCAAATCCCCCCTACAATTATTACTATACTGTTTGTTGCAACCAATTACACACACCACCACCACCTCCTGCCTAAGGAGATGAAGATACAAAGCCAACTACTTTTAGACAGAACGGTGCCAGCAAAGGCTCTTGAATTTCTTTATACAGTAAAAACTAGTTGTTTAATTCACTGTCTTCTGCTGAAGCTAAAGAGCTATCAAAAACTTACCAAACACAGCTCTAAGTATGCCAAAACTTCTGCCACCATTGGAGTTACTCAAAGCAACCTAATCGTAGCGGACTTATGAGAGTGTACAGTAATAACACCTACACAACGTGCATTCTATCTAGATTTCAATGAAAGGGAGGGAAAGGCGTTAAATTACACCAAACTGCTATTCAAGCCCTACTTGAACGTACTGATGCGCAAATACTAATTAATGACAGTTTCAATGGTACTAAATATGAACTATGGAACTATTTTGCTGACATTAAGGTATTTCTGAGGTAGCACATTGGAGCTGCATGCAGTATGTGCCAATTAAAAAAGTTATTTTGACACTTTTTATTCCAAATATACATTCCACAACACTTTCAATTCCAACTCTAGTTTGAGGGATTTTAACAGAAAACAATGGTTTCTATTCAGAAAATACAATTTCTGTGAAGGAGGCAAATGGACATCTCAGAAAAGACAGCTGCACAGAGAATTCCTTCTTCTGAGAACTAATAAAACTCAGTAAAAACACTCTCACCGTGCTGCCCAGGCATTTCAATCCAAGCTTACCTTTATGATACTCAACACGACATTTTTAAAGGTCTCCTCATGCAGCGTGTCAGCATGCTGTGCAATGTGGAGGGATGAAAACGAGCTAAGCACTGGAAAATTTTGCAGCTTTTGAATAAAGCACACACAGTAATATTGTATACAACTGTTGTTTTCCGATGCAGTTTTGTTCTGCATAAGGTGGATAAGATCACACAAAACAAAGTGAGGAAAGCTACATTTCCTGCCAGTATAGAGGAAGTTTAGCAATTGCTCACACAAAGTGCAAGGGAAGTATTCAAAGATCAGAACAATACTCTTTTATGTAGCATTGAAGTGCCTTAAGAACAATCTTTTTATTTCTTTACACGAATAAAGAATTTCTGGCATAGCACCTGGCTTGACACCATTCAATATCTTAAACCATTATTTGGAAGCAAACACCACCACAACACTTGTTTTCTTTAGCACAGAGCTGACAGCTTGCATCAGATTTCAGGTGCTCATTCCACTTCTTTTCCTGCGTGGTTATGATCTGGATTCCAATGACAGTTAGGCACTAACTCAGGTTTCACTTCATAGCTAAGCTTTGTGTAACCTTGCAAAATGCAGATGGTACCAATTCCAAGGGAATTTTATGATTGCGCTAGCCATGACGGAGAAGGAAATGTCTGCCCTTCAGCTAAGCCACCTAATCACAGCACCTGAAACGGTATCGAGCGATACACCCACGGGTACCGGGTGGAAACACATACCAGAGAGAGAACAGAATGAATAAAACTATTGATGCCCATCCCTCAGCATACATTACTACAGGCTGTGTAACAAGCAAGAAAAAAACCCAGTCCTTAACACTGAGGAGCGTATCAAATACCTCATCCATCTGGCAAACAGGTGAGCTATACCAACAAGAACTTGAAAACACGTACTGAGCTTCCTTCCTTTAAACTGCTCTAAACTTCCACCCATCAGCAACATACACTTCCCAGCATTAAGCTATCTAGTCAGCTTCTGGTATGTGGGGAAACAAGGCGTTTCAGGAAAATATTAATAGGGAGGGGAGGAAATAAGGAGTCAAAACAGTAAGAGGATTTGAATGAAGTTAAGTAATAAATGGAGAGTCGGAACAAGTTAATAATTCCAAGCATCCTGAACACCTCAACTAGAAGAAACCTGAGCAAGTCTTGGGCTGCTCTGTGCAATCCAACGCAGAACTCTGTTCTGTTCCTTGCCCAGCACAACCGGGAAGTCAGAAAATGGTTATTGCTTGTCTGAGAAATACTACACTGAGGCAGAGAAAAGAGCTGCTGAAAGGCTGCAAGGGAGAAAAGAACCAAAGGAGTGAAACGGAACAGGCTGTTAGACTGACCAGCCCTATACAGCACCAAAGCAACCGACCCACTACTGCTGTCAACTGAGGGAAGACACGTGCAGCACGGAGAGCTTGTAGTCCTATGAACTCCACCATCACCGCATTCACTACACGCTCAGACCAAAAAAAAAAAAAAAAAGCTTTTTGGATAACTACTTGAATCTCATCAACTGCAAAAAGTAACTCACTCAAGTTTGAGCTAGCACAGAACCCAAACAGAAAAAACAAGACCGTTTTTAATCAAGGCTAGCTACCTTGCGAGCTTGTCTGAAAAACCAGGATTCGTTTTACATTTTCACTGCATATAGCCTTCAGCATTCTCAAAAATCACTCGTAAAAAAAAAAAAAAACCAACCAAAAACCAACAACAAAAAAACCCAACTGCCCAGACATAAAGCGGAGTTTGAATTTCCAAAGAAAGTTACCAGAAGAAAATTCTATTCCAACACTCTATTATTAGCAAAATAAGATGATACCTCTGGAAAAAAGTATTCCACGGGGAGGAGAGGAGAGTGGCGGTGCTGCTGCTACAGTGAAAGCATCGCGGTCACATTGCATTGCAGTGTTAGACCCAAGATTCGCAGCGTTTGTGACTCCCATCTCCTTCCACACACATGCTGTGTTTTCCCATCTCCATCTACAGACCCCAAGGCGCTAACATGGTACAAGAAGTTTTCATTGCTGCCTTTCTGTTCTTCCTCCTCTCTACACCCAGCGCCACCTTCCCTTTCGCTTTATGAAAGATACTGCTAGACTGTACTCCATTCGCAGCATCCTTTTAGTGCAGAAACCTGGTAAAGCCAAGGAAAAAGTAAATTTAACTACACCAGTGCAATATGGAATTGAAATCCCAATATAGAATTAAAATTTTATATGGATGTTGACTCGAGTTGTTGACTTTTTTGGGGGGAGTTAAAAAAAGCTTTGCAGCTAATCCACAGAACTGGAAGTGCTTTCAACTTTTAATTCTTTGTTTATAGTAAAAGCTTTGCAGATTGTACTCAAGTAGAGTTAGTCCAATTAGTTATGACATCTACAATTGCAGTTGTACCAAAGAACCAAATCCAAAGTACCAAATACAAATAAATACAAAACTTGTCTCCCTTTTTCTCCAGTGACCACAGATGTGTATTTAAGTATCAGTTAATCGAGGTTAACACAAGGAAACGCACAGTTTCATACAGGTGCCACAAAGGGCCCCAAATTCTAACTCAAACTGGTGACTGCCTCCTCTTCCCAGAAACTTAATTGTCCCTTACAGCAAGGCAGACATCTCTTCCTTTCTCTTCTGCTGACACCACCCTGAAAGCATACTTGGCTTCTCAACTGGTTTTTCAACTGCTTGCTTCAGTAAATTTGTGCAAAGGCTCCTCTACTTGCTTACAATAAATAACTAAATGAATAAATAATGATTTTTTTAAAAATTAAAAAGCAATTACAACTAGGAAAGAAGGAACAAAGCAATATATTATGTTTAGTCATCAATGTGTTTTCTTGTTGTTTTTCTCAGTAGGCAAAGGGTATGCGCAGGCGTGGGTTCATTGCTAGACATACCCCCGAAGAACAATGCTGGAAAAACCAGGTCAAAGAAATACCCCACAAGCTAGCAAAAAAGCAGAAGAGGTTTTAATGGCCCCTAATTCCCATTAAACTTGATGTTGGAATCTTGGTCCAGCTCATTCACGTGTATGTTTTGCTTCTGCCAGAAAATTCTACAAAACTAGATGCAACCCCCCTCGCTATATTACATCACAGAGCCTTGGCGAATCTTTTCAATACATCCAAGGCCTGAAATGCATCAGAAATAAGAATTAGCATAGGTTTGGAATTTAAATAGAACCACCTCCTCAAGGATACAAAAATGTTAAAGTTCAAGGCTTATCAAAACAATGTCTTTCCCATTAGTCTAAATAATTCAATGAACACAGGTGGCATTTTACCTTTTCTGATGATTTTTTACTGTGAAAGAACCACGACACCATAATGTAGTCATATTTTAAATCAGAGCAATATTCGGCCATTGTTAATAAGCTGTTGTATTTATACCCACAAGGAAGAACGACTATTTCTTCTGTATTTCTGCCCTACCTGAAGGCTTTAATACAGGAATCAGCGGTCTGTTCTATATTTCCTCAGAAGTGAGACAGTCATAGATGTTAATTCACTATTCCACAGACGTTAACAAAATAAATGAACAGAACACAACTGAACGAAATCCACTTTATAGTCCAGGACCTGGAATTTTTCAGGAATGTCATAGAAGTTTTGGGGACAATATTTTTCTTACACTAATTTTATTAGGACAAAACACGTTTAGCCAACTCCGCACAGAAAAGCAATGGAATAAGAAACGGGGCACGCAGGTTTTTTAACTTGTACAAAATAACACCATCAGATGGAGTGCCTTAACAA
Source organism: Chionis minor (assembly GCA_013398295.1). NCBI lineage: Eukaryota > Metazoa > Chordata > Aves > Charadriiformes > Chionidae > Chionis > Chionis minor. The sequence continues at coordinate 170,390 of VZSF01006579.1, forward strand.
GATTCTCTCAACGAGACAGCAATCAGTATCGATTGCGATCAGTATCGCTCCCTTCCTGCCAAACAAGACCAAATAGGAAAGCTGCAGCTAGCTAGTAATTCTGACCGTGAGCTTTTCACTCTTTCAGCAAAACCCCGTGTCTAAACATAAAACCTTGTTAATGGCCCTCTCTCAAAGTAAGTTTATCACAACAAAAATTTTACAGTAAGAATAATGTGTCGTTAATCTTAAAAACAAACCAACCAACCACAGGAAAATTATTTCATATTGCAAAAGCACTACTAGGAACAATTATCTAACCTGACTTGACACAAAGCAGCCCCTCATAAGTAGAATTATTTTATTTCAAAAACCAAAACCAAATCCATCTCCCCTAGATGCACAAAGTGCCCTTCTGCACACATTTTGCAGCCATCGTAATGCAGCTGCCATCAGAAGCAGCTACAGATACAGAAAAATCCGAGACTACTGTTAAAACACAAAACACTCTCTCCTACCAACCTCTGCTCTCTACAGTCCCCTACAAAGCCAGGACAAGGATCAGGAGGGATGCCCGCAAAAGCAGCACTGTGATATCCTCCATCTTTACCCATATCTCCTGAAGGCAGAGGGGAAAATCACAGAGAAGAGCCAGGTATTAGTCTCTTACTGCCGCCACCGACTCCAGGAATCCTGCAAGTTTGATTACCTGACTGGACTCCCTCGCTCAGCCTCCTTAGCTCTGCTTCATTTCTCCATTCACCCTCCCTCCTCCTTTTCTATTTATGCTACATATGCTCTGGAGATGGTTTATGCATTTGCTAATTAAGTCCCATACCAAAACCCAAGGATATCTGTAAGAGCTGCAAGCACTCCAAGACAAGTACATTACTACTAACAATGAAGGCACTTAAAAGATACAAACCACCGCCTTTTGCAAGCACAAAACCAAGCTTCCTCTAGATCATCTAACAGAATAAAAAACAAGTCAGGGAAAAAAACCCTCCTCTTTTCTTGTACCACCTCCCAGTAGTTACCCCAAAACGCAAGCTTAATGTTCAAAACATATTTTAAAATGAAGCATTTGGTTACTCTAATATCTCAACACACAAAAAATAAAAATAAGTAGAAATCAACTGCAGTGACGCACAGGAGGAATGGATGTACTTTATCTCATAAAGCAAAAACTAGAGATTGCAAGTGTATGTTTCAACAGTGAAAAGAAATATAAGTCATTATTTCTAGAGTCGCTTACACTACTTTCTACAAATATTTCCTGGTGCCTTTTGAAACAAAACATTAAGTGTTTCTATAAGACCAAACAAGTGATTAAAATGCAGAACTACAAATGAGGATTTCCAGCTTTTGAAAAACTAGGTATCACCACCATGGAAAGAATCAACAGCTCACAAGAAGGTAACTGTTCTACAGCAGCAGCTCCGAACCCTCTCTACTGCACAAGAGCAGAGAGGAGGAGGAGGGAAAGCACAGTTTAGCCACCTTTCTAAATCAGAAGCCAAATTTGATGCAGAAGGAGTGACAGTCCAATAAAAATGCAGGGAATAAGAAGCACCCTTTCTAAACTGCCTGGCTGCCTGTGATAGTGCTTGGTTGGGGTTTCGTAGAGCTGTACCTACCAGCACCGCAGCACTTTATGTGTCTCTGAGATGGCAACTAGAACAAGCAACCAGACAATTCATTGTATGGTGTGAAGGGTGGCAAGTAAGTTATTTGAAGAGGATACTGTGATTCAATCAAATATTTAAAATTGCAACCAAGGACAAGGATCATACAGGCACTGCCTGAACAAAGTTGCAGTTTTTGTATACTTCGGAGGGATCTTTCCAAACGTCTCGAGCCCTGTCTTCAGGAATCTGATGGGAGTTGCTAGTTGTATTTCTCACCGAAATCAATGAGGTAGGAAAGCTGCCTTTGTTCATCATCTACTAGAAGCATTTCAGCAGCCTGCAAGACTATACAAAGGCTTTTTGACTGTAATTCAATTTCAATTTGGATTAAGTTCATCACAGCCACAATAAAAACCAACAGGAAAAGTTCTATCAACAGAGAAATTTGTTTCATGATATTGTATGTCTTCCAGAATTTTAGATTCTTTAAAATTGAAACTTTAAAAAGCCATGAAAGCAGAAGTTTGAGTATGCACCAAGCTAGCAAGCAGGCAGCTCCAGAGATAACAATGGCAACTGGAAATGCTCGGCAGACATTCCATCTTTATTCATCAGATCACTTTCTACACGCTGGAGAACCAATTACAGTAACTCGGTAAAACTATCACTATAAGAAGAGATGTGCTGACTAGACCGAGCCCCGCCTGAGTCCTCTCCTCTTAGCTGCATGCATAAGGAACAGAGACCACTTGCAGTGATTTCAGCCACTCATTTCAGTGCGGCGTTCCGCAGGCTGTGTGAGTGCAGGCACACAGGGAGACTCTCATCACTGTCACGTTCTGCGGGACCAGTAAGAAGAAAGCACATCAGGCAGCACTTTACAACGCTTTCACCAAAAAAACAGAGCATTTTCCACAGAATGCCAACATCTGACTGTCAGACAAACCTTTGTCTATGTGCCGCCATTCAAAGGCACAGGAAAAAACACTCCCGTGTTGCCGGCATCCAGGGCTTATCAGCTCATCGCTAGCAGAGCTATTTGTTGGGTATGTGACTCTTCTATGACCAAGTTTTTAATTTTGGTGCTGCGCTAACTCTGCATTAGCAGTGCGTTACATTCACGTCTTAAAGGGAAAGATACAGGGAATGGAACAAACCAAAGAAATAAGCCTTAAAACAGAAGGGCACCATGGCCTGATGATGCGCACCTTGCTCCTCTTGACGCTTCACCCCCAGTCCAGCCACGCTCCACACCACCAAGAACACGAGCGTCCGTCCCGGCTGCCTGCTCACCCCAGCCCAAACACCCTGTGCTTGACACACAAACTTGCACAGTACCTGTTATCAGTGCTTCAAAGAGCAGTCCAGAGGGCAGGAGTTGAAACAAAACTCCCTGGATCTTACTTCATAAAGGGCAAAGAAGCTCATGCCTTCTTCTCCAGAAGGGCGCAAAGTAATTTATTTTTTTGTTGTTGCCATTTTGGTTTTTAAAACTTCTCAGATCTTCCAGAAGCAGCAAGGAAGAGAGGTTCAGACCTACAGAGGTAGGGACCAGCTTCCTCCCCACATTCCAAAAAAAAAAAAAAAAAAAAAAAAAAAACCCCGCATCAAAAGGGAGAACGTGGAAGCAACGAGCACACACACAGTTCCACCCTGGCCTCACACTCACAACCCCGGCACTTGGTCTGACCATCCATTCATGTCTCCCTCGTCACAACAAAATTGCTGTCCCTCCCACTGGCATTGAAACACAAAAACCATGAACCAAAGCGATACAGAATGAAGCAAGAACAGTAAAGTGAAATTCACTAATTATGCTGCTGTTCCATTCGCACAAACCTGAGACTGACTGACATCAGATCACAAGAACGATGATTAATCATGCAAGTACGTCCTGTTTGTAAGAGGCACCAAGTAACAATTAGCATCAAAACAGTATTTTATAAGAGTTTGACATCAGTAGACACAAAGCTCTAAGACGTAAGCTTTGCTGGTTCAAAGCTGTCTATAAAGGAAAAACCATATCTATTTCACTTTCACTCTATCTTAAAGTTTTAGCATCTTGTTAAAAAGAGAACTGACGCACCCAGCAACTATTCTGAATCTCTGGCAGACTTCCTCACTTTCCATGTATTTTAAGATATCACAATTACATTGCTATTAATCCATTACGTATTCTGATCCCTATCACACAGTGACTAAGTATTTTTTTAAACTGCCTTTTTCAAAGCTAAAATTTAGATGGGAAATAAAATCGTGCACTTTCTTCTTGTACCAAAAAAAGCTATTATATAAAGAAAAAAGAAACAAGAGCCACAGAAGTGCCCTTCGTAAAGCCTGGAGAGCACCTTGAGATTTCCAGCGTTCTCCCAGGCTTGCTATTTGTTAATGTTTTTTTTACACCTAGTTTACACTTATAATCCAGAAAAGAGACATAAAAAGTGTTTTCAGTCATTCATTTAGATGTTATTAAAAAATAAAAATACGGTCTTCAGGATTCGTGGATTATTTTTTTTTCCCCCCCACATAAAGCCTACATTTTATCATTTTGGCTTTACTGGTTTTAGATCTATGAAGCATCAGGAACATTCTGTGGCAACTCCATACTAGAATTTAAACGGAAATACAAACAGGTTTATGAGACAATAGCCACAAGTACTTTTTAGAAGAAGAATAAGCTCCTCCAAGGGACACGTACAGTCAAAACCCGGATCCCAATACGCTGAGTAAATAACACGCGCGCACAAACGGGGCAAGACTACCGTGACAGCAGTCAAAAGAGCGTGTGCTTTTTAAATCGACACGAGATCTGCTTGGCTGGATTTACCTTCATTTAATTGTCACTGCTCACCGAAACGCTGCACCTATTTTACGGTATTATTTTTTTCTTAATTTAAAACACAAAAACCCAACAAAAAAAAAAAAACCACAAAAAAAAACACCTCTCCCAAAGGGTGGATGGAGGCATGGAGGTGAAGTTTCGCACGGAGCCTCCGGCCAGGCCAGCAGCGGACAGGGCACCCCAGAGCCCACGTCCACGCTCAAGCTCTCGGGCGCAGGCACCGCCAGTGACAAAAGGAAAAGTATTTCTTCCCCGGCTTTCCTTTTTCTGTCACTGATACACACGCGTTACCATGGGAAAGGGACATTTTCAGTGTTTTTCCTCACAACTCCCGTTTCTAGGCGGCCGCTGTCCACTCACCGTCTCCCACTGCCCCCAGCCCGGCGGGGGAACCCCGGCAACCGCCACGCTCTCCCGGGGCGCGCTCCCGCCGGCTGGCAGGGATGGAAACGCGGCCCCGGGAAAGCGAGCGAGCGGCGGGGCCGGGCGGCCGCTCCCGCCGCGGGCGAGGCCCGAGCACCTGGAGGCC